>OY728167.1:758149802-758407302 GCA_963277665.1 Viscum album | reverse complement strand
AAAATACTAAAAAACCCAAAAAAAATGACTAAAAATGACTAAAATGCCTAACAAAACCCTAACCAACCCTATGAAACTCGTAAAACTGTAAAAAACCCCTAGAAAACCCTAAAAACCTCAAAAGAAACCATAATACACCCTAAAGAACCCTAAAAAACCCTAAAACCCCTAAAGAACCCTAAAAAACCTCTAAAGCCACTAACAATGCTACATAAACCCTATCAATTGCTAAAAACCCGAAATTGCTTCAAAACCTACAAAACGCAACAAAACCCCAAAAAACGTAAAATATCCCTAACAAAGCATAAAAAATCCAAACACACCCATAAAACCCAAAAAAACAGAGAAAACCCCAAACAACTCAAACAAACCGCAACAAACCCTAAAAACCTTAACAAAACCTAACAAACCCTAACAACCACTAATAACCCCTAAGAACCACTAATAAACCCCTAAAAACCCTAATAAACACTAATAAATTGTAATAACATCTAATAAACCCTAAAAAACTCTATTAGACCCCAATAAATGCAACAAAAGCCCTAAAACCCCTAATAAACAATAAAAACACTATTAAACCATAATAAACCGCAATAAACACAAAAAACCCTTACAAACCTGACAAAACGCTACCAAAACCTCCAAATAGTAGCCTACAAAACCCTAAAACCCACTAATAACCCCTAAAAACCCTAATAACCCCAAAATAAATCATAACAAACCCTAAAAACCCTAAATAAATTGTAAAAAATCCGAACAATGCCAAATAAATCGTTACAAACTGAAACAAACCACAACAAAACCCTAATAAACCCCAATAAACCCTAACAAATCATAATAAACCCTAATAAATTGTAATAAACCCAAATACATGTTACTAAACCCTAATAAATAAAATAAACCCTAATAAATCCTAAATAACCCTAAACAAGTTTGAAAATCCCTAGAAAAAGCGATTAATGCCTACAAAAGCCCAATTAAACCTTAATATACAATAAAAAATGCTAATAAACTGTAACAAATCCTCAAGAACACTAACAAACCCTAAAGAAACTTAAAGAACGATATTAATCTTTAAAGATCACTAAAAAACCCTAAAAATCCCAAAAAAAATGCTAAAACACATTATATAAACCCTAAAATCTGCTACAATACCCAAACAAACCCTAAAACACACTAAAACCCCCAAACAACCCCTATCAATCCCCAAAAAACAAATAAACCCATAAAACGCCCCAAAAACCATTAAAAATCCATCATATACCATAAAAGCCTAAACACCTGTTAACAACCCTTAAAAACCCTAAAAACACTTCAAACCATAAACAACCATTAAAACCCTAAAAAAGGCTTCTAATAGATACATAAACCCTAAAAACATTAGATAAACCCTAAAAAATCCAAAAAACCCCTAAAAAGGCAACATAAACAAAAAATGCAACATAAATAAAAAAAACGCTACATAAACCCAAAAAGCACCACATAAACCCATGAACTGTAACATAAACTCTAAAAAACACAACATAAACCCGAAAAACACAACATAAACATTGAAAAAGGCTACATAAAACATAAAAACACAATATAAACCCTAAAAACACTACATAAACCCTAAAAATGTTACATAAACCCTAAAAATGCAACATAAACGATACATCACCTATAAAAACGCTATATAAACCCAGAAAATACAACATAAACCCTAAAAAATACTACATAAAACCTAAACCCTATACACGCTACATAAACACTAAAAACATTAGATAAACCCTAAAAATGATACATAAAACCTAAAACCGCTAACTAATCCCTAAAAAAGCAACATAAACACTAAAAATGCTATATAAACTCTAACAATGCTACACAAACCATAAAAAATGATACAAATACCCTAAAGATGCTTCAAAACCCTAAAAAATATTAAACCTTAATATACCATAATATAAAAATTTAAACACGAATAAACCCCTACTTACCCCCTAAAGAACCACTAAAGCCACTAATAATGATACATAGACCCTAACAATTGCTTCAAAGAAAAAGAAAAATTCTTCAAAACCCACAAAACGCAACAAAACCCCAAAAAATGCTAAAATAACCCTAACAAAGCAAAAAAAAATCCAAACACACACATAAAGCCCAAAAAACGCATAAATCCCCAAACAACTCAAACAAACCGTAACACACCCTAAAAACCCTAACAAAACCCGACAAACCCTAACAACCACTAATAACCCCTAAAAACAACCAATAACCCCTAAAACCCACTATTAAAACCTAAAAACCCTAATAAACACTAATAAATTGTAATAACCTATAATAAACCCTAAAAAATCTATTAGAGCCTAATAAAGGCTACAAAATCCCTAAAACCACTAATGTTCAATAAAAAACACTATTAAACCATAATAAATCCTGATAATCACTAAAAACCCTAACAAACCTAACAAAATGCTACAAAAACCTCCAAATAAAAGCCTAAAAACCCTACAACCCACTTATAAACACTAACAAACCCTAATAACCCCAAAATAAATTTTAAAAAACCCTAACAACCCCAAATAAATCGTAACAAATCCTAACAATGACAAATAAATTGTAACAAACTGAAAAAAACCATAACTAACCCCTAATAAGCCGTAATAAACCCTAACAAATCATAATAAACCCTAATAAATCGTAATAAACCCAAATACATGTTACTAAACCCTAATAAAGAAAATAAACCCTAAAAATCCTAAATAACCCTAAAAACGTTGATAACCCCTATAAAAATGCTATTAATGCCTATAAAAGCCCAATAAAACCCTAATATACAATAAAAAATGCTAATAAACTGTAACAAATCCTAAAGAACACTATAAAACCCTAAAGAACCCAAAAATACTCTAAAACAGATTATATAAACCCTAAAAACTACTACAATACCCAAACAAACCCAAAAACCCACCAAAAACCCTAAAACCCCTATCAATCCCAAAAAAATAAATAAACCCATAAAACCACCCAAAAACCATTAAAAAGCGATTAGATACCATAAAAAACCATAAACACTTGTTAACAACCCTTAAAACCCTAAAAACACTACAAACCATAAACAACAATTAAAACCCTAAAAAGGCTTCAAATAGATACATAAACCCTAAAAATGTTAAATAAACCCTAAAAAATGCAACAAAAACACTAAAAATGCAACATAAACCAAAAAATGGAACATAAACCCAAAAAACGCTACATAAACCCTAAAAGCACTATATAAACCCCAGAACTGTAACATAAACCCTAAAAAACACTACAAAAACCATAAAAAACACAACATAAACATTAAAAAATGCTACCTAAAACCTAAAAACGCAATATAAAGCCTAAAAACACTACATGAACCCTAAGAATGATACATAAACCCTAAAAAATGCAACATAAACACTACATCACCCCTTAAAACGCAACATAAACTTAGAAAACACAACAAAAACCATAAAAAATGCTACATAAAACCTAAACACTAAACACGCAACATACACCCTCAAAACATTACATAAACTGTAAAAATGATATATAAATCCAAAAACCTATAACTGAACCCTAAAAATTCTACATAAACACTAAAAATGCTACATAAAATCTAATAACACTACACAAACCCTAAATAATGCTACAAAAACCCTAAAAACGCTTCAAAACCCTCAAAAATATTAAACCCTAATATACCATAAAATAAAAAATTAAACCCTAATAAGCCCCTAATAAATCCCTAAAGAACCACTAAATCCACTAACAACGCTACATAAACTCTAGAAATTGCTACAAAAAACCAAAAAAATGCTTCAAAACTCACAAAATGCAACAAAACCCAAAAAAATACTAAAATAACCCTAACAAAGCATAAAAATTCCAAACACACCCATAAAACCAAAAAAAACCCATAAAACACCAAACAACTCACATAAACAGTAACAAACCCCGAAACCCCTAACAAAACCTAACAAAACCTAACAACCACAAATAACCCCTAAGAACCACTAATAAACCCTAATAAACCCTAAAACCGACTATTAAACACTAAAAACCCTAATAAACACTAATAAATCGTAATAACCTGTAATAAACCCTAACGAACTCTATTAGACCCTAATAAATGCTAAAAAATCCTTAAAACCCCTAATATACAATAAAAACACTATTAAACCATAATAAACCCTAATAATCACTAAAAACCCTAACAAACCCGACAAAATGCTACAAAAACCTCCAAATAATAGCCTAAAAAACCCTACAACCCACTAATAAACCCTATCAAACCCTTATAACCCCAAAATAAATCGTAAAAAACCCTAACAACTCCAAATAAATCGTAACAAATCCTAACAACGCCAAATAAATCATAAAAAACTGAAACAAACCAAAAAAAAACCCTAATAAATCGTAATAAACCCTAACAAATCATAATAAACCCTAATAAATATTAATAAACACAAATACATGTTACTAAACCCTAATAAACAAAATAAACCCTAATAAATCCTAAATATCCCTAAAAAGGTTGATAAACCCTAGAAAAAGATATTAATGCCAACAAAAGCCCAATAAAACCCAAATATACAATAAAAACGCTAATAAACTGTAAGAAATCATAACGAAAAATAATAAAACCTAAGGAACCCTAATAAAACCTAAAGAACCATATTAAACTCTAAAGATAACTAAAAAACCCTAAAGTACACAAACATTTTCTAAAACACTTTAAATAAACCCTAAAAACCTCTATAATACCCAAACAAACCCTAAACACACTAAAAACCCTAACAACCCCTATAAATCCCAAAAAATCAAATAAACCCATAAAACCCCCAAAAACCATTAAAAATCCATCCAATGCCATAAAAACCATAAACTCCAATTAACAACCCTTAAAAACCCTAAAAAACACTACAAACCATATAAACCAATTAAAACCCTAAAAAATGCATCAAATAGATACATAAAAACTAAAAACGTTACATAATCCCTAAAAAAATCCAAAAAAACCCTAAAAACGTAAAACAAACCAACAAACGCAAAATAAACCCAAAAAATGATACATAAACCCTAAATCCCTACAAAAACCCTAGAACTGAAACATAAACCCTAAAAACACAACATAAACCCTAAAAATGCAACATAAACATTAAAAAATGCTACATAAAACCTAAAAACACAATATAAACCCTAAGAACACTACATGAACCCTAAAAACCTTACATAAACACTAAAAAATGCAACATAAATGCTACATCACCCCTAAAAGAGCTATATAAACCTAGAAAACATAACAAAAACCCTAAAAAATGCTACATAAAACCTAAACCCTAAACACGCTACATAAACCCTAAAAACGTTACATAAACCCTAAAAATGATACATAAAATCTAAAACTGTAACTAAACCCTAGAAACACTACATAAACACTAAAAATGCTACATAAACTCTAACAAAGCTACACATACCGTAAAAAATAATACAAAAACCCTAAAGACGCTTTAAAACCCTCCAAAATATTAAACTCTAATATACCATAATATAAAAAATTAAACCCATAATAAACTCTAATAATCCCTAAAAATACCTTATAATCCCTAAAACCCCTATGAAACTCTACTAAACCATAATAAAATCCCAAAAATACTTAATAAACCCTAATAAATATTAATAAAAACTAATAAACACTAAAAACACGTTAGGAAAACATAAACCACCCTAACCAACCCTAATACACACTAATAAACACTAATAAACCCTAATAAACCCCAAACAAACCCTAAAAATCCCTAATAAACCATAAATAATTCCAAATAAACCCTACTCAACCCTAAAAACATTAACACACCATAATAACCCGTAATAAAACCCTACAAAACCCTAATAAAGAAAAAAATGATAGTATACCTTAAAAAATCCCTAGAAACTCTAATAAACTCTAATATAACCTAATAAACCCTAAAAATGATCACAAACAATACAAAACGATCACAAACAATAAAAATGAGATGTATTACCAAAAAATACCTAAAAACACTAATATAACCATATAAAGACAAAAAATGCTAATATACCTTAAAAATAACTAGAAACCCTAATAGACCATAATAAACTCTAATAAAACATAAGAAACCCTAAATACACTCACAAACAAAAGAAAAATGCTCAGAATTGATAAAACACGCTATATTATCTAAAAAGACCTAAAAACACTAATATAACCTAATATAACAAAAAAAACTAATAAACCCCTGACAAACCCTACTAAACCCTAAAAATCCTCGATAAGCCCTAATAAAAACTAATAAACCCAAATAAAACCATAATAAAACCCTAAAAATACCTTCTCAACCCTAATAAATCTTCACACACCATAACAAAATATAATAAAACCCAACTAAACATCAATAAACCAAACAATGCTAACAAACCATTAAAAATCCCTAGAAACCTTAAGAAACCATAATAAATTCAAATAAAAGCTAATAAACAAGTAAAAATGCTCACAAACACTAAAAACATGCTAATAAAACATAAAAAATCATAACAACCCCTCATATATTTTAACAAAAAATAAAAAACACTCATATACCCTAAAAAACACTAACAAACCCTAGTAAACACTAAAAATCCCTAACAAACCCAAATAAACCGTACTCAACCCTAATAAACCCTAATAAATCCTTAAAGATACCAACTCAACCATAATAAAACACTAAAAATACCTACTCAACCCAAATAAACCTTAACACACCATAATAAACCATAATAAACCCCACTAAACCCTAAAAAACGGAAACACACTATTAAAAAGCCCTAAAACCCCTAATAAATGCTAATAAAACATAACAAAACTTAAAAGAACTAATAAACCCGAATAAACACTACTAAACACTAAAAACCCCTAATATACCCTCTTAAAAATTAATAAACCATAATGAACCATAATAAACCCTAATAAATCCTAAACATACCCAAATATACCATAATATACCATAATATACCCTAATAAACCCAACTCAATCCAAATGAGACCCTGAAAATACCTAAAAACCCTAATAAACCTTGACACACCATAATAAACCCTAAGAAAATCCTAATTACCTCCACCAAACCCTAAAAAATGCTAATATACCATTAAAACCCTAAAACCCTAACAAACCATAATAAATGCTAATAACACCAAAAAATGCTAAAAATGATAGTAAACCATAAAAATACTTCTAATTATAATAGTAGTAATAATGCAGGTGCATGTGCATATGCATGTGCATGGTTTAAATAATAAATCATAATGCACGTGAATATGCATATTCCTGTGCATTTGCATGTTAATGATAATAAATAATAAATTATAAATAATAACGCATGTGAATTCCATGTGTATGTGCATGTGCATGTGAATGATACTAAATAATAAATAATTATGCACATACAAGTGCATGTGCATGTGCATGTGCATGGTAATAAACAATAAATAATAACCAAGTCCACATGAATGTGAATTTTCATGTGAATGATAATAAATAATAAACAATAACACATGTGATAATAGAATAACGCATGTGTATTGCGTGTGCACATTCACTGCATTTGCATGTGAATGATAATAAATAATATATATAATAATACATGTACACGTGCATTTACATGTAATGATAATGATAATGATGCATGTATGTGCATGGTAATTAATAATAAATAAGAACGCACGTGCATGTGAATTTTTATTTGATGATAGAAACCACTACAATAAGAACAATAATAATAAAAAACCCTAATAAACCCTGAAAAACCCTAACAAACCTCGAAAACCCCTAAAAACATATCAAAACCAAAGAAACCCTAAAAAAACCCTAAAAAGAACTAACAAACCCCAAGAAGCGCCAAGAAACCTCAATAAACACAAAAAACCCGAAGAAACCTTAAAAACCCCTAAGAAACCATAAGAAATCCTAACATAACCCTAAAACCCCTAACAAACCCGTATAAAAACCTAAGAAACACTAACACACCCTTAGAAACCCTAACACACCCTTATAAATCCAAACACAACCTTATAAACCCCAGCACACACTTAGAAACCCCAACACAACCATAGAAACCATAACACAGCCTTAAAAAACCTTAGAAACCATATCCCACCCTTAGAAACCCTAACCTGCCCATAAAAACCCTAACTCACCCTTAGAAACCCTAACAGACCCTTAGAAACCCTAACAAACCCATAGACACCCTGAATCACTCTAATAAGAACTAATAAATCCTTACAAACCATACCAACCTATAATAAACCATAATAAACCTTAATAAACCCTAAAGCCCACTACTAAACCCAAATAAACACTAATAAATCGTAATAAACCCTAAAACCCCAATTGGACACCAATAAAAGCTAAAAAATACTTAAAACCCCAAATATACAACAATAATTCTATCAAACAATTCAAAACACTAAAATTCACAAAAAAACCCTAATAATCCTGGCAAAACCTAACAAAACCCTTAAAAACCCAAAATACCCAAAATACCCTAAAAACCCTAATAACCCTAAAAAATCCTATAAACCCTAAAATACCCTTAAACCCCTAAAAACATGAAAAAACCGAAAAGACCTTAAAACAAACCTAAAAAACCTCAAAAAACCTCAAACAAACCTAAAAAAACGCTAAAACCCCTAAAAACCGCTAACAATGCTAAAAACCCTAAAAAGTATAAAAATGCCTTACAAAACCCTATCAAACCCTATGAAACCCTTAGAAATCCTAAAAAACACCTAGCAAACCCTAAAATCCTCAAAAGAAACCCTAATACACCATAAAGAACCCTAAGGAACCCTAAAAACCCATAAAGAACCACTAAATGCACTAACAACAGTACATAAACCCTAAAAATTACTACAAAAAACCAAGAAATGATTCAAAACCCACAAAATTCAATAAAACCCCAAAAAACGCAAAAATAATCCTAACAAAGCATAAAAAATCCAAACACGCCCATAAAACCCAAAAAATGCATAAAACCCCAGACGACTCAAACAAAACGTAACAAACCCTAAAAACCCTAACAAACCTAACAAACCCTAACAACCACTAATAACCCCTAAGAACCACTAAAAATCCTAATAACCCCTAAAACCCACAATTAAACTCTTAAAACACTAATAAACACTAATAAATCATAATAAATTGTAAATTACCCTAACAAACTCTATTAGACCCTAATAAACACTAAAAAAGCCCTAAAACCCCTAATATACAATAAAAACACTATTAAACCATAATAAACCCTAATAATCACTAAAAACCCTAACAAACTAGACTAAACGCTACAAAAACCTCCAAATAATTGCCTATAAAACACTACAACCCACTAATAAACCCTACCAAACGCGAGTAACCCCAAAATAAATCATAACAAACCCTAACAACCCCAAATAAATAATAAAAAATCCTAAAAATTCCAAATAAATAGTAACAAACTGAAACAAACCATAAAAAACCCCAAATAAACCGAAATAAACCCAAACAAATCATAATAAACCGTAATAAATCGTAATAAACCCAAATACATGTTACTAAACCTTAATAAATAAAATAAACCCTAATAAACCTTATTAAATCCTAAATAATCCTAAAAAGGTTGATAAACCCTAGAAAAATCTATTTATGCCTACAAAAGCCCAATAAACCCCTAATATACAATAAAAAATTCTAATAAACTGTAACAAATCCTATAGAACACTAATAAACCCTAAAGAACCCTAATAAACACTAAAGAACCACATTAAACTCTAAAAAACACTAAAAACCATGAAGAACCCAAAAAACGCTAAAACACATTATATAAACCCAAAAAACCACTATAATTCCCAAACAAACCCTAAAACACACTAAAAACCCTAACAACCCCTATCAATCCAAAAAAAAAACAAATAAACCCATACCCCCCCCCCCAAAAAAACAATTAAAAGCCATAAGATGCCATAAAAAACCGTAAACACCAGTTAACAACCCTTAAAAACCCTAAAAAACCACAATCCATAAACAACCATTAAAACCGTAAAAAAGGATTCAAATAGACACATAAACCCTAAAAAACACTAAAAAACAATGAAGAACCCAAAAAACGCTAAAACACATTATATAAACCCAAAAAAAACTATAATTCCCAAACATACCCTAAAACACACTAAAAAACCATAACAACCCCTATCAATCCCAAAAAAAAAAACCCATAACCCCCCCCCCAACCATTAAAAGTCATCAGATACCATAAAAACCCATAAACACCAGTTAACAAGCCTTAAAAACCCTAAAAAACCACAAACCATAAACAACCATTAGAACCCTAAAAAAGGCTTCAAATAGATACATAAACCCTAAAAATGTTACAGACACCCTTAAAATGCAAAAAAACCCTAAAAACACAGCATAAACCAAAAAACGAAACATAAACCCCAAAAACACTACATAAACCCTAAAAGCACTACATAAACACTGGAACTGTAACATAAAAACTAAAAAACACATCATAACCCCTAAAAAATGCAACATAAACATTAAAAAAAGCTACATAAAACCTAAAAACACAATATAAACCATAAAAACACTACATGAACCCTAAAAACGTTACATAAACACTACAAAATGCCACATAAACGCTGCATCACCCCTAAAAGCGCTACATAAACATAGAAAACTTAACATAAACCCTAAAAATGCTACATAAAACCTACTCCCTAAACATGCTACATAATCCCTAAAAACGTTATATAAACCCTAAAAATGATACATAAAATCTAAAAGTGCAACTAAACCCTAGAAATGCTATATGAACACTAAAAATGCTACATAAACTCTAACTACGCTACACAAACCCTAAAAATGCTACAAAAACACTAAATACACTTTAAAACCCTCAAAAATATTAAACCCTAATATACCATAATATAAAAAATTAAACACTAATAAACACTTAATAAACTCTAATAATCCCTAAAAATGCCTTATAATCTCTAAAAACCCTATTAAACTCTACTCAGCCCTAATAAAATCCCAAAAATACCTAATAAACCTTAATAAATGATAATAAAACCTAATAAACCCTAAAAACATGTTAATAAAACCTAAACAACCCTAACCAACCCTAATAAACATTAATAAACACTAATAAACCCTAATAAACCCCAAACAGACCCTAAAAAGCCCTAATAAACCATAAATAATTCCAAATAAACCCTACTCAACCCTAAAAAACCTTAACACACCATAATAACCCCTAATAAAACCCTAAAAAACCCTAATAATGAAAAAAATGATAGTATACTGTAAAAAAACCCTAGAAACTCTAATAAACTCTAATATAACCTAATAAACCCTAAAAATGCTCACAAACAATAAAAAAAAATCACAAACAATAAAAACACATTGTATTACCAAAAAATACCTAAAAACACAAATATAACTTAATAAAGAAAAAATTTGCTAATATACATTAAAAATAAATAGAAAACCTAATAGACCATAATAAACTCTAATATACCTAAGAAACCCTAAAAATGCTAACAAACAAAAGAAAAATGCTCCCAAATGATAAAACATGCTATATTATCTAAAAAGACCTAACAAACACTAATATAACCTAATAAAACAAAAAAACTAATAAACCCCTAACAACCCCTAATAAACCCTAAAAATCCTTGATAAGCCCTAATAAATACTAATAAACCCAAATAAAACCATAATAAAACCCTAAAAACACCTTCTCAACCCTAATAAACCTTGACACATCATAACAAAATCTAATAAAACCCAACTAAACCCCAATAAACAAAACAATGAAAACAAACCATTAAAAATCCCTAGAAACCCTAATAAACCATAATAAATTCAAATAAAAGCTAATTAACCCGTAAAAATGCTCACAAACAATAAAAACATGATAATAAAACCTAAAAAGTCATAACAACACCTCATATATATTAACAAAAAAATAAAAAACACTCATATACCCTAATACAAACACTAACAAACACTAGTAAACACTAAAAAACCCTAATAAACCCAAATAAATCATACTTAACCCTAATAAACCCTAATAAAACCATAAAGATACCAACTCAACCCTAATAAAACACTAAAAATACCTACTCAACCCAAATAAACCTTAACACACCATAATAAACCATAATAAACCCCACTAAACCCTAAAAATCGCATATATACTATTAAAAAGCCATAAAACCCCTAATAAATGCTAATAAAACATAACAAAACTTAAAAGCACTAATAATCCCGAATAAAAACTACTAAATACTAAAAACCCCTAATATACCCTCTTAAAAATAAATAAACCATAATGAACAAGAATAAACCCTAATAAATCCTAAACATACCCAAATATACCATAATATACCATATAATACCATTATATACCCTAATAAACCCAACTCAATCCAAATGAAACCCTAAAAATACCTAATAATGTCACGACCCGCCCTCGGGGCCCGTGCCGTGACTACCCCAAGCCCGCCTTCCATAGGCCAGGGGCTGGCGACTAGCACCAAGGCGTAAATCCCGGTAAAAAGGGAAGACATTGCCTTTGTAAAGTAAACAAGCACCACAGAGTAAGCAAGCGGAAAAGTAAACACTAAGTAGAAACAGAGTACAACTGAAAGTGCAGAAAAGTAAATGGGCCAGTATACAAACCCAAACTGAAGTAAAGTACAACTCGAAAGGTAAAACAACAACTGTAAAGTAAAAGCCGCTACGCCGAGCTGTCCACTGGAAATCCCACCTGAAGGGTGAGTACAGATAGCTCCACTGCTCCTTGGGTCCTGCCGTCCGCTCCGAGCACGTCCCGCCCAGTGGTCCACCTCCAGGTACCGTCCTGCTCTGCGAGCCTCAACCACAATCAATGTTGTCCGTCGTCTGCAACCAACACAACGTAGTGCGGGCATAGCCCGTGCAGGGGTGAGTATAAGCTACTCAGTAGGGACCCCGAGAGCCCCGAAGGTCTCCCAAAATCCACAAAGGATAAATCACAAAGGATAGATACAAACACGAAGTAACAACCGACACTGCTTAGGTATATGCCCATACATATACCTAAGTCATCAATTTCCAATACGATCCAACCTCCGAGCCCAAGTACAACTCAGTCCACACAGGAAAGTATACGTATTCCACACAGGAAAGCAAGACGAAATCCACACAGGATAGCACAACACAATCCACACAGGAAAGAAACAGGATTCAGCTCACACAGGTATACTTCTTCGAAAGACGATAGAGATGATCACTGATCCATCTAAGTCGTCAGACCCACAAAGGATCGATAGGTACTAACCCCCGCAAAGACCCACACAGGATCGGACCCACACAGGATCTGTGGGCGCTGGTTCACACAGGACTGCTGAGCGCTGACCCACACAAGATCGGACCCACATAGGATCGGTAGCACTGATCCACACATGATCGCTGAGTGCTGTAGTCGTCGTCGTCGAATCCACTAAGGATCTCTGTACTGTAGTCGTCGTAGTCACAGTAGCAGTCGCAGCCAGCTCTAGGGTTCCCGCACACAGCAAGCTCGTTCGGGAGGGTCCTCTCCACGATCCAACAGGCTGATACATCAACTGTCACAAAGTCCAAAGTTGATTTATCCAAAAGTTCTGTATCGTCAACAGGAACTCAACGCAACAGACGGCGCGTCAATCAGACGCCCGGTCTGAGAGTTATTGGCTTTTTCGTCCTAGGGGCCCAGTTGGTTTTTAAGGAAAAACCAACCCAACCGTACTCCACCTGCGTCCAAACCTCAGGCGGAGTATGCCAAAAGATCCGTCTCACTAAGAGGAACTCAACAAAGCTGACGGCACGTCAAACGGACGTCTGTAGCTCAAGATATGAGCGTTTCCGCTCTGAGGGACCGGTTGGTTTCATGTACGAACCAACCCAGCCGAACTCAAAGTAATCCGAAACCTTGAGTGCGATATACCTAAACGACCGTCTCGATCCAAGGATCGTATCGCCGCTAACGGCGCGTTGTTTGGAGATCCATAGCCCGAGTTATGGGCATTTGAATCCAAACCGCTCGGTAATGGGGGTTTTGGGCCCGGGCCGTCCCGGCCCGAGACCCCCCGGTGGGCCCGAACCGGGTCGACCCTATGACAACCCTGCTTTTTATTACAACTTAAACATGCTTTATTACATAAAAACATCACTTGATCCAACAAAGAAGATCGAGAGGTTTAGTGTCTTTGGGGCTTAGGATCATTACATAAAACTTTAAACTTGAAATACAACATCTTTATTGAAAACTTCCTTTACATGACCACTACATTCCTTCATACTTATCATTGCATGGGATAACCTGAGGACATGCATAAGAAAAGGGAGAGCTATAAAGCCCAGTAAGGGAGTAAACAATGAATAACATGAGGAGTGAAATACATGTTAGGCAATAGGCATATCAATAGAGCATAAGAGAAACATGAACATAAAGGCATGATAAAGCATGATAATCATAACATGGAAATGTGGCAACAACACTTAACATTGAATTAGCATGAGCCAAGGCTCATTGCACATGGAGCATGAGTAAACCCTCATTGCACTTGAAGCACGAGTAAACCCTCGTTGCACTTGAAGCACGAGTAAACCCTCGTTTCACTTGAATTAGCATGAGTCAACACTCATTGCACATGACGTATCATGATACTATACTTTACCCAATGCATTGGAGCGTTATCAGGGCGCACCCTTCTTAAACATTTCATTTCATGCATAAGTGTGCCACATGGATCATAAAACATGGATTCATAAAACATAATCATTTATTCCACGATAAAGGAATGTGGAACTCATACATGAAACTTTACAATCAATAAGTAAATGTGCATAAAGGTGAATACCCTTGATGGAGAAATGGGCATGGTATTCACTACACAATGATATTGGCTTAGAAAATCGGTGTGATTTCGACAGCGTAACGGCGTGACATAAGAATTCATAAAAAGGTCTGATGAGAGATAAAGGGGTTCCTCATCATATTTAAATGTAATGGAAAGTAAGAAGGTCATATAGATACATGTCCCAACAATTGAAAAGGAATTTAGATTCATGATACAAAAGTATTGCTTGAATATAAAAGAGGAGAAAAAGGTCCCTTTCGGAATTTCGGCATAGTAACGGGTGTACATGGGAGGCATTTAATGAGAGAGAAAGGGGTCTCCCATCATTCAAACAATAAGAGGGTAGTATGGTAGAGGTGCGAAACCATACCCCAACATTCATAAATGAAATTAAAAGGGCAATACAACTTAAAGAAAATTGACAAAAATGAGAAAGGAAGAAAAAACCCTTACTTGGAAGTGTGCTTCCAAAGGCTAGAGAGAGGCTTGTGAGAGACTTCTTGGGAGCTTGGGGCACCTTGAGTGGATTCTAGAGAGATTAGGGCAGAGGTTGGACGAACTTAAAGGGCTTTGAGTGAGGAGGAAGTGGGATCTTGGGTGGGTTTATATAGGAAAGGTGAGAGAATTCTTTATTATTTAGGTTTGGGACCCCTTATATTAAAATAATCCAAACCACAAACCATCCCATGGTATTTGCCCAAGGTTTCTGGAAAAGGAAAGAGGAAAACAATATTTTACAAGGCCAATGTCCGAACTTATTAAAAAATTATGGTTGCTTATGTGGAGGTGAGTCACACTCCCATGGAAATTAATTTAAAAAGGCAAAGTGTTGAATAAGTCTTGAGGGCTCCATTAATGCTTTGAAAAGTGAGTCAAACAAACCCAAAACCTCATTATTTTAATGATAAAACACATATTGGCCGAACATAAGGATTATGGTATTTTATTACATCACCATTGGGTCATTATGATGTCATAAAACACATTATATATTTAAATGGTATTTAATTTTTACCCAAAAATTTGACTGTCTCAGAAAATTATGAAAAATTCACCGTTGGATAATTTCGACGTCCTGATTCCAAAAATAATATTTATTTTATATAAATAATTTTCTAAATATGTGAATATTCACTTTTAAAATAAAAACCGACATTTATAAAAAATTCACGGGTTTTGACAGAAATGGCTTTCAAACCTTAATAAAAATTTTAATTGCATTCATAAAATTATAAGATCATTTATATTTAATAAAAATTAATTTAATATTAATAATAATATTTTATTAAAATATTATTTAATTCAAAAATCCTTTAATTTAATAAAATATAATTCTTAATTAAATAATAACTAAAAACACCGTTTGTACTTTAAAAACTAATTACAATGTATCAAAAATGACTAGAAATTATATTCCTTATTATATACAAAAATAATGTACATGAACATGGTGCTACTTATTTGTTACATATCCCCTTAAAATAGCCGTATAAGACCTAAGGGTAAGGTGTGCGATGGTGACAGACTCTTGGGGTTGCTCGGATAACATCGCTCGAGTGGTAATCTCTATCAACTTCCATTTTTCCCGTAGATGATCACGTTCGAGCTTGACTTGATGAAGCTCAGCTTGGGCTTAGTCAAGGGAAAAGCCCAAAGACGCCACCTCTTTTCCGAACTCCGACAAATGAGCTTCGTAAGGGGCAATTATAATGGATGAGGCCATCGTTTCCTTTGTCTGAGTAGAAAATTGGTTCGTTAAAGCCTTATATTTAAACTACCCAGATGATCACTGTTCAACGGCTATAAAAGTAACGGTCACAAATCTTAACGTAAAACTAAAGAAGTTGAAATCTTATAAAAACATTTTTTTTTCATAAAGAAACATTTAAATGGATCAAGAGGGATTTTCCATTAATGAAACTTTGGGTCGTTACAACATTCCCCCCTTAAGAAATTTCGCCCTCGAAATTTTCCTTTTCCCACACTAAAACAAATGTGGGTAACTTAGATTCATCATATCCTCTGACTCCCAAGTTGCTTCTTCAAACTTGTGGTTTCTCCACAACACCTTGACGAGGGTCATTGTCTTATTTCGTAGAACTTTTTCTCTACGATCCAAGATCTTCACTGGTTGCTCCTCATAAGAAAGATCGTCTTCTAATTGTACCACCTCAGAAGAGAGTACATGTGAAGGGTCTGGTATGTACTTCCTTAAGAGGGATACATGGAAGACATCATGCACCTTGGCCATAGTAGGTGGAAGTTCTAGTCGATAGGCCACAGCCCCAACACGATCAAGAATCTCGAATGGGCCGATGTACCTTGGACTTAACTTCCCTTTCTTTACAAACCTCATGACCTTATTCCACGGAGATATGCGTAAAAACACCATGTCTCCGACTTTAAACTCAAGGTCTCGTCGACGATTATCTGCATAACTCTTCTATCGACTTTGGGCTGCCTTGATATACTGCTGAATGGTTTTCACCTTCTCCACCATTTCTTCGACCATTTCTGGTCCAAGAAGCTTACGTTCACCGACATCATCCCAACATGCCGGTGTTCTACACCTTTTCCCATACAGGGCTTCGTATGGTGCCATTTGGATGCTCGAGTGGAAACTATTATTATAAGAGAACTCAACCAGAGGAAGATGTTGATCCCATCCTCCTTTAAAGTCCATTGAGCACGCTCTCAACATATCATCAAGTGTTTGGATAGTCCGCTCGGATTGGCCATCAGTTTGAGGATGATAGGCCGTACTGAAGTTTAGTTCAGTATTCAGAGCATGTTGAAGACTCTTCCAAAACTTAGAGGTAAATCTTGGATCTCGGTCAGACACAATAGATAGTGGTACTCCATGCAACCGTACCACTTCCCTGATATATATTCGTGCCAGTTGATCCAAAGAGAAATCCTCTCGAATAGCAATGAAGTGTGCAGTCTTTGTAAGACGATCCACAATAACCCAGATTGCATTGTTGCTTTTGGATGTCCTTGGAAGTCCAATGACGAAGTCCATGGTGATGTTCTCCCATTTCCATTCTGGTATGGGCAATGGTTGCATCATCCCCTTAGACTTCTGCCTCTCTGCCTTCACTTGCTGACACACCAGGCACTTTGATGTATATTCGGGGATCTCCTTCTTCATATTATCCCACCAAAAGTTTTCTCGGAGATATCGATACATCTTTGTGCTCCCTGGGTGAATAGAGAAATTTGAACTATGTGCATCATCCAAAAGTTCCTTCTTCAGCTCCGAACTTGATGGGACACATAGTCTTTTCCTAAACCGCACAATTCCTTCTTCATTAACATTAAACTCTGAGGATTTTCCCTTTTTGATAGCTTCCACTTTTTCTTGGATTCTCGCATCATCCTTTTGAGCATCCTTTAACCTTTCCAAAAGAGATGGTTGAGCAATCATTTGTGAAAGGATTGATGATGTTCCCTTCTTTATGATTCCCACGTCCATCTTCATCAAGTCTAAGAATATTGGATCCTTCTCAATTCTCATCATTGATAGAATTGCTGGATCCTTTCTACTTAGGGCATCCGCCACCTTGTTCGCCTTCCCAGGGTGGTAATGTATTGAACAGTCATAATCCTTTATGAGCTCTATCCATCTTCTCTGGCGCATATTAAGCTCTTTCTGTGTGAATATATATTTAAGACTCCTGTGGTCAGTATATATCTCACATTTCTCTCCATAGAGATAATGCCGCCAGATTTTCAAGGCATAGATCACCGCCGCCAACTCCAGATCATGCGTTGGATAGTTTCGCTCATGGATTTTCAACTGTCTTGAGGCATAGGATATCACTTTATCATTCTGCATCAGCACACATCCTAAGCCCTTCTTCGAAGCATCACTGAATACCACAAAAAGCTCCCCACTTGTGGGTAAAGTGAGCACAGGCGCAGTGATAAGCCTCCTTTTCAAATCCTTGAAGCTTTCTTCGCATTCATCACTCCAAGCAAAATTTACTCCCTTTCAAGTTAGCTTGGTAAGAGGGTTGGACAATCGTGCGAAGTTTCTCACAAATCGTCGATAATATCAAGCTAACCCCAAGAAGCTACAGATATCAGTTACCGATGTTGGCCTCGGCCATCCCTCAATTGCATCTGTTTTGGAGGGGTCCACAGATATCCCATTGCTTGTGATGATATGGCCCAAGAATGAGACCTCCTTCAACCAGAACTCACACTTGCTGTACTTGGCATAGAGCTTCTCCTTGCGCAAAGTCTCCAGTACAGTTCTTAAATGCTCCTCATGGTCCTCCTTGGTTTTGGAGTATATTAGAATATCATCTATAAAGACTACCACAAATTTATCTAGGTAATCTCTAAAGACTCTATTCATAAAGTCCATGAATATTGCTAGAGAATTGGTGAGTCCAAAAGGCATTACTATGAATTCATAGTGCCCGTACCTTGTACGAAAAGCAGTCTTGGGGATATCTTCCTTCTTCACCCTTACTTGATAATATCCCGACCGCAAGTCGACCTTGGAGAAGTATTGTGCTCCACACAGCTGATCAAACAAGTCATCGATTCTTGGGAGAGGATACTTGTTCTTTATCGTGATTTTTTTAAGTTCACGATAATCGATGCAAAACCGCATTGACCCATCCTTCTTCTTGACGAAGAGGACTGGTGCACCCCATGGTGATGCACTTGGGCGTATAAACCCTTTATCCAGATTCTCCTGTAGTTGTTTCTTCAGTTCTTCAAGCTCAAACACAGCCATTCTATATGGAGTCTTGGATATTGGTAGTGCCCCAGGTATAAGTTCAATTGAGAACTCAACATCTCTTCTTGGAGGAAGACCAGGAAGTTCCTCGGGAAATACTTCAGCGAATTCCCTCACAATAGGCATTTCTTCAAGGGTGGTTTCTTCCTTGGACTCAATCATATGAGCCAGATATGCGTGCTCATAAGGCAGTAATATCCATGCTTGAGATGATGGAGCTAAAGGAGATTCATCTTCCTCCTGACACTTGTAAAGAATCGGGGGTTGATTCTCCATATGGAGTGTGATTTCCCTCTCCCGACAATTTATGTTGGCTCTATATAAGGAAAGCCAATCCATGCCAAGAATTGCATCAAATTCCACCAAAGGGAGTATGACGAGGTTCGCCGGGAAATTCAATCCACAGATTATAACAGGGGAGGACTTATACTCATGGGATGCAGTGATTGCCCCATTTTCCGTACTCACCGACATCTTTACTTCCATGATTTGTGGTGGTGCAGGGATTGTTCTACTAAACTTTTGAGATATAAAAGAATGCGTAGAACCTGAATCAAAAAGTACGTTCGCTATTCTTGAATGAATAACTATCGTACCTGTCACCACTTCGTTGTCGGGGTTCACTTCGGCAGAAGTGATGTCGAAAGCTCTTCCTTGCTATCTTGGAGGTTGTTGATTGCCTCCGATAACCCTTGGATTAGGGCACTGATTCGCTAAATGACCCGGTTCTTTGCATTTGAAGCATTGAACAACGCATTGAGGTTCGAACGGAGCATTCCTCCCCTCCATCGCAGCCGCGGGTCCTTCTTGCTGACAGTTAACAGCTAGGTTCCCTTCTCTTCCACACTTGAAGCATTTTCTTGTCCCCCTAAGGCAATTTCCAGGGTGCTTTTTTCCACACTTTTGGCAAGTGGGGTGCTGGAATTTTTTAGCGCCGTTGGATTTATCCATCGGACCACCAGCATTGAAGTCCACCTTCCGCTTCTTATCCCAATGATACCCCTGTGATTCTCCGATCTCCATTTCAACCTTGAGGGCACATCAGACAATTTCCTCATAGCTGTCGAAGTCACGGATCGCTAATGCTTTCCGCAAGCTAGGCTTCAGCCCACCAAAGAAGCGGTCAAACTTGCATTCGGGGGTAACGACAAAGCCGGAAGCGTATCGTGCAAGACTTGTGAAGTTTGCCTCGTACGCTCCCACAGATTCCTCATCCTTCTGCTTGAGGGAAAGGAAGTCCCTTTCCATCTTAAGACGGAGGGTGCGTGGAAAATATTTATCGAAAAACATCTTCCAGAATACCTTCCATTCCAAAGCCTCGATCTCCTCCTCAGGCTTCGTATTTTTGATCAACGTCGACCATTGATCAGATTCACCCTCCATACGATAAGCCGCCAAGAGAACCTTCTATTTTTCAGAGCATTGGAGGATGGAGAATATCTTTTCAATGGAGTTGATCCATTGGTCAGCAATCGTGGGATCAGATGATCCACTAAAAGTAGGAGGCCTTTTTCTCATGAAGCTTTCAATAGCGACTTGTTCTTTCTTAGGGGGGGTTGAACGTTCCTCTTGACCAGTGTTTCTATTCAAAACTTGAGTTAGCTGAGAGAGAAGCGTGACAAAGTTCGCGATTCCCGCTCCCATTGGATTGGGCATCTCATAAGTACAATCATCACACTGATCTTCACAACAGTTTTTAGCCCGAGTTCTCCTATTACCGGCCATTGGCTGGAATAAAAGGAAAGTTAGGGGTAACACATAAAGGGTAATCCAAAGACAAAAGTTGATGACTTATAAATAAACTTTAATCTCTTTAACTCATGAGTCTATATGATTCAATCCAGGCTTTTCATGATCTTCCTTCTAACATATATCCTTAGGGGCATTTTTCCCTTAATAAGGGTTCATACTAAGATTGTGAATTTATCAAAACATATCCCCCGGGAGTGTCGTAACCAAGAGTGCAGTAAGGCCTGTTGTCGTGCACCAGTTCTCGTTCGAGTCTAGCTCAAAGCGGTGTTTTCAGGTTTTACCCCTAGGATACATCTGTTCCAGAGCCGCCTCTACCTGCTCGTATCCAGACAGGGATGTATTTGTTTGATAAACCACTTACTTAGTATTTACCAAAACTTAGGGATGTTTTTATTATGATTAGTCTTGTATCTAAGGCTTTAATAGGGTTTCCTAATCCCAAAAATAACTAATCCTATCCTCTGATACCAACTATGACAACCCTGCTTTTTATTACAACTTAAACATGCTTTATTACATAAAAACTTCACTTGATCCAACAAAGAAGATCGAGAGGTTTAGTGTCTTTGGGGCTTAGGATCATTACATAAAACTTTAAACTTGAAATACAACATCTTTATTGAAAACGTCCTTTACATGACCACTACATTCCTTCGTACTTATCATTGCATGGGATAACCTGAGGACATGCATAAGAAAACGGTGAGCTATAAAGCCCAGTAAGGGAGTAAACAATGAATAACACGAGGAGTGAAATACATGTTAGGCAATAGGCATATCAATAGAGCATAAGAGAAACATGAACATAAAGGCATGATAAAGCATGATAATCATAACATGGAAATGTGGCAACAACACTTAACATTAAATTAGCATGAGCCAAGGCTCATTGCACATGGAGCATGAGTAAACCCTCATTTCACTTGAAGCACGAGTAAACCCTCGTTGCACTTGAAGCACGAGTAAACCCTAGTTTCACTTGAATTATCATGAGTCAACACTCATTGAACATGACGTATCATGATACTATACTTTACCCAATGCATTGGAGCGCTATCAGGGCGCACCCTTCTTAAACATTTCATTTCATGCATAAGTGTGCCACATGGATCATAAAACATGGATTCATAAAACATAATCATTTATTCCAAGATAAAGGAATGTGGAACTCATACATGAGACTTTACAATCAATAAGTAAATGTTCATAAAGGTGAATACCCTTGATGGAGAAATGGGCATGGTATTCACTACACAATGATATTGGCTTAGAAATCGGTGTGATTTCAGCAGCGTAACGGCGTGACATAAGAATTCATAAAAAGGTGTGATGAGAGAGAAAGGGGTTCCTCATCATATTTACATGTAATGGACAGTAAGAAGGTCATATAGATATATGTCCCAACAATTTAAAAGGAATTTAGATTCATGATACAAAAGTATTGCTTGAATATAAAAGAGGAGAAAAAGGTCCCTTCCGGAATTTCGGCATAGTAACAGGTGTACATGGGAGGCATTTAATGAGAGAGAAAGGGGTATCCCATCATTCAAACAATAAGAGGGAAGTATGGGAGAGGTGCGAAACCATACCCCAACATTCATAAATGAAATTAAAAGGGCAATACAACTTAAAGAAAATTGACAAAAATGAGAAAGGAAGAAAAAACCCTTACTTGGAAGTGTGCTTCCAAAGGCTAGAGAGAGGCTTGTGAGAGGCTTATTGGGAGCTTGGGGCACCTTGAGTGGATTCTAGAGAGATTAGGGCAGAGGTTGGACGAACTTAAAGGGCTTTGAGTGAGGAGGAAGTGGGAGCTTGGGAGGGTTTATATAGGAAAGGTGAGATAATTCTTTATTATTTAGGTTTGGGACCCCTTATATTAAAATAATCCAAAACACAAACCATCCCATGGTATTTGCCCATGGTTTCTGGAAAAGGAAAGAGGAAAAAAATATTTTACAAGGCCAAGGTCCGAACTTATTAAAAAATTAGGGTTGCTTATGTGGAGGTGAGTCACACTCCCATGGAAATTAATTTAAAAAGGCAAAGTGTTGAATAAGTCTTGAGGGCTCCATTAATGCTTTGAAAAGTGAGTCAAACAAACCCAAAACCTCATTATTTTAATGATAAAACACATATTGGCCGAACATAAGGATTATGGTATTTTATTACATCACCATTGGGTCATTATGATGTCATAAAACACATTATATATTTAAATGGTATTTAATTTTTACCCAAAAATTTGACTGTCTCAGAAAATTATGAAAAATTCACCGTTGGATAATTTTGACGTCCTGATTCCAAAAATAATATTTATTTTATCTAAATAATTTTCTAAATATGTGAATTTTCACTTTTAAAATAAAAACCGACATTTATAAAAAATTCACGGGTTTTGACAGAAATGGCTTTCAAACCTTAATAAAAATTTTTAATTGCATTCATAAAATTATAAGATAATTTATATTTAATAAAAATTAATTTAATATTAATAATAATATTTTATTAAAATATTATTTAATTCAAAAATCCTTTAATTTAATAAAATATAATTCTTAATTAAATAATAACTAAAAACACCGTTTGTACTTTAAAAACTAATTACAATGTATCAAAAATGACTAGAAATTATATTCATTATTATATACAAAAATAATGTACATGAACATGGTGCTACTTATTTGTTACATAACCCCTTAAAATAGCCACATAAGACCTAAGGGTAAGGTGTGTGATGGTGACAGACTCTTGGGGTTGCTCGGATAACATCGCTCGAGTGGTAATCTCTATCAACTTCCATTTTTCCCGTAGACGATCACGTTCGAGCTTGACTTGATGAAGCTCAGCTTGGGCTTGGTCAAGGGCAAAGCCCAAAGACGCCACCTCTTTTCCGAGCTCCGACAAATGGGCTTCGTAAGGGGAAATTCTACTAGATGAGGCCATCGCTTCCTTTGTCTGAGTAGAAAATTGGTTCGTTAAAGCCTTATATTTAAACTACCCAGATGATCACTGTTCAACGGCTATAAAAGTAACGGTCACAAATCTTAACGTAAAACTAAAGAAGTTGAAATCTTATAAAAACATTTTTTTTCATAAAGAAACATTTAACTGGATCAAGAGGGATTTTCCATTAATGAAACTTTGGGTCGTTACAGACCCGGCCCGAAACGGCCCGGCCTGGCCCGGCGCGGCCCGGCGGACCAGCCAGGCACGCTGGTTCGGCGCAAGGCAGCGCGCTGGGCGCGCTGCCAGCTCGGCCGAAGGCCGAGCTGATTGGAATGGGGGGGGGGGGGTGCCAGCCCCCCCTTTGTGAAACCGCGACCCACCTCATTATGGGGGGCCGTTTTGCTGGCCGGGGGAATTAATTCCCCCAGGTTTGCCTCCATTCTGGCCGGCCTGACCTGGCTGGCCGGTTCTTCCTCAACGGGACCGACAAAGGTCGGTCCCCTTCCGGCTTCCGACACCGGCGGCCCGGCTAGCCGCCAGTCTTCTTGTTCCGCTGCGGCCCGGAACCGGCCACGGCCTTCGTCGTCCGGCACGGTGCGACGGCACTGCGCCCCTCCGCCGCGGCCCCGCTCCGGCCGCGGCGCCTTCGACTTTCTTCGAAGCGGCGCGATGGTGTCACGTCCTTGTATTATTTTACGACGCGGTGCGACGGTGCCGCACGTTTCTTGCCGTATGATCCTGTGCGGTGCGACGGCACCGCGCCACACCCGTTTCAATCCACAACAGAATCAACATGAAAAAGGAGGAGGGTCGGCCGTGTTCGTGCGGTCCGGCCCCCTCGCGTTATTCGCTAACAATTGGACAAATTTCACGAAGAAATAATCACGGGTATAAATCATGAACAAAAGAATAATTAAAATAAACCCCTACCTCGGTTTCAAGTGTGGAGCACGTCAACAAGCCGCGGAAGACTAGCATCGCGGAGGTCGGGCGTCGCGGAAATCGAACGCCGTTTCCGTTGACGTCGAGGTGCGTCCGAAGAGGTATGTCACTGGAGAAGCTTCGTAAGCTGACGGAGATAGTCCGAGGAGGAAATGGCATCTCCTTTCGTTTTCACAGGAAGAAGATCGAAGAAGCGGCGTCGTCGATCTTCGGAAACACACCGGCTACGAAGAAGAGAAGCGGCGTTCTTCGTCGGAGCTTAAGTGTTCTTCGTGTTCTTCGTCAAGGTTGAAGAAGATGAAGAGAGAGCTTTCCAAAACCTCTCAAGGGACAAAGGATACTAACCAAATAAAATAAGCTTAAATCTTATTTTATTTACACAACTAAACCACTTGAATTTTAAAAGTTTGAAATTAAAACAACTCGACTCAATTAATAACCCAAGTTGTCAAGATTAATTAGAGAGGAGTTATTGGGAGTTTTAAGAGGAGATGAAGTGTTAGGGTTCGTGTGGGCCCCACCACACTTAATCCTCTCAAGGGAGGTTAAGTGGATGTGGGTCCCACCCCTAACTCCCTTTGGGAGGATATAACCAACTTGGATAAAAATAAAATGTGTTTCCACATTTTATTTAACTTCATTTTAAATTCCCAAAAACTAACTCTCAGCCCGCATAAAATGCAACCTCGGAAAAGGTCTCCTTAAGAAAATATCGGTGCTGCGAGTTCATCGGTGCCCTCGGAATTCGATTCCGGGCACCGGTTCAAAAGTTATAAATTCCCGCTCGTTCGTTCACTGAACGTACCCGAGCCAAACTTCGAAAATTCATTTCGGGCACTCCGGGCCTCGGAATCAGGTTCCGTCAGAAACCGCGTTCTTGTAAAATTCCAAAGAAAATTAAGAAAAAATTTCCCTTGAATTTTACGTTTCTTTAAATTACTCCCACCTCAGGGCTTTATGTCCCCGTAAAGATACATCAAACTAGGGAAACAAATGAGGGTACTGAGCACACATCTGAGCCTCCCGCTCCCAAGTGCTCTCCTGGAGATTCCTGTGCTGTCATCTGATGCGCACTAGAGGAATCGACCATCCACGTAGGACCCGCTCCTGTCGATCCTCGATCTCCACCGGGACCTCCGTAAAAGTCGCCCCATCGTCAACGTCAAGCTCCCCATGGTCAATGATGTGCGTCGGGTCGTGCACGTATCTCCTCAACTGAGACACGTGGAAGACGTCGTGCACCCGGTGCAACTGAGGTGGTAGAGCCAGGCGATAAGCCACCTTGCCAATCCTGCTGAGGACCTGGAAGGGTTCAATGAAGTTCAGAGATAACTTGTCGCCTCGGCCAAATCTCCGTATACCACGTCGAGGTGAGACCCGTAAGAAGACGTGGTCGCCATCCTCGAACTCTAGTGGCCTCCACCTCCTGTCATCGTATGACTTCTGTCGGCTCTGAGCTGTCCTCATCCGCTCCTGGATGACCTGGACCTTCTTTGTCGTGGCCTGGACCATCTCTGGTCCCACAAGTGCTGACACCCCAGGGTCTGTCCAGCACAAAGGAGATCTACAAGGTTGGTCGTACAACGCCTCATACGGTGCCATCCCGATGGTGGAGTGGTAGCTGTTGTTGTACAAAAACTCCACCAAGGGTAGGTGGTCCTCCCAGCTACGACCAAAGTCGAGGACACATGTGCGGAACATGTCCTCGAGAGTCTGAATGGTCCTCTCCGTCTAACCATCCATCTGAGGGTGAAAGGCTATGATCAGACGTAGCTGTGTCCCGAACGCCTCCTGTAATCCCTTCAAAAGCCGGGAAGTAAAGAGAGCATCTCGGTCGGAGACGATAGATGATGGAACACCGTGAAGCCGCACAATCTCTTGAACGTAGAGACGTCCCAAGCTCTCCACTGAGCCCTGCTCTCTGATGGGTAAGAAGTGAGCCGACTTGGTGAGTCGGTCGACAATCACCCAGATGGAGTCGTGACCTCTGGAAGTGCGTGGAAGTCCAGTCACGAAGTCCATAGATATTCCATCCCACTTCCACTCCGGGACCTCCAAGGTCTGTACCAAGCCTGCTGGTACCTGATGCTCTGCCTTCACCTGCTGGCAGGTGAGGCATTGAGAAACGAACTCTGTCACAGCCTTCTTCATGCCTGGCCACCAGTGCTGTCGTCTGAGATCCTGGTACATCTTCGCCACTCCGGGATGTACCACCAAAGGAGAAGTGTGAAACTCTCTCAGCACCTCCTCTCGCAAAGTGACTGGTACCATGGTACGTCCTCTAAAAAGGACGTCGTGCTCTGCTCCAAGGGAGAAACCATCAGGTGCCTGTCCCGAGGATATCTGTGCACGCCGCGTCTCACAGTCAGCATCCCCACGCTGTGCCTCTATGACCCACTGCAGTAGTGGAGGAGTGACTGTGAGATACTGAAGGAAGGCTGCTACATCTCTATCCATGAAGGATATCTGCAAAGAGGCTAGCTGCTCTGTCGCCTCCTCAAGTAGCTGAATGCCCGTCTTCCTGCTGAGGGCATCGGCTACCACGTTCCCCTTTCCAGGAGTATAGACTATCTCAAAGTCATAGTCCTGGAGGAACTCGAGCCATCGCCGATGTCTCAGGTTCAGGTCCTTCTGCGAGAAGATATACCTGAGACTCTGATGATCAGAAAATACTGTAAAGCGCTCGCCCATCAGGTAGTGTCGCCATGTCTTCAGAGAGAAGACCACTGCTGCTAACTACAGGTCATGGGTAGCATAGTTCTGCTCATGCGGCCTCAACTGTCGTGATCCATAGGCGATCACTGCCCGCTCCTGCATCAGAACACATCCGAGTCCAGTCCCTGATGCATCGCAGTAGACTACGTACCCTACTCCCTCCTCAGGCAACCTCAAGATAGGTGCGATGGTCAATCTCTGTCTCAGCTCCTGGAAGCTCTGCTGACAACTGTCTGACCACACGAAGGGTTTCCCCTTCTTAGTCAAAGCTGAGAGTGGTGCCGCAACTCTAGAGAAGTCTGGCACGAATCTTTGATAGTATCCAGCTAGTCCCAAGAAACTTCGCACCTCCGTCACGCTCCTGGGTGGCTCCCAAGCTAACACTGCCTCGATCTTCGCAGGATCCACTGCAACTCCCACCTCAGAGATGACGTGTCCCAAGAAGTGGACCTCACGTATCCAGAACTGGCACTTCGAGAGTTTACCATAAATCTGGTGCTCTCGGAGTGTGTCTAGTACAACTCGCAAGTGGTAGGCGTGCTCCTCCTCAGTCGTCGAGTAAATCAAAATGTCATCGATAAAGACCACGACAAATCGATCGAGGTATGGCTGAAAGATCCTGTTCATGAGGGCCATGAACACTGTTGGAGCATTGGTTACACCGAAAGGCATAACCAAGAACTCATAGTGGCCATACCGACATCTGAAGGCCGTCTTCTGCACGTCCTCGTCTCTAACTATGAGCTGATGATAGCCTGACCTGAGGTCTATCTTTGAGAACCACCGTGCTCCCTTGAGCTGATCAAAGAGGTCATCAATCCTCGGTAGCGGATACTTGTTCCTCACTGTCACCTGGTTCAGGCGACGATAGTCAACAAAAAGTTGCAAGCTCCCGTTCGCCTTCTTGGCGAACAATATCGGGGAAGACCAGGGTGAAACACTGGGTCGGATGAACCCCTTGCCCTGCAAGTCCTCCAACTATACCCGTAGCTCTTGAAGCTCGGCGGGGGCTATCCGATATGCTGAAGTCGATATCGGAGCTGTCCCGGGGTACATGTCAATATAAAAGTCTACCTCTCTGCGAGGAGGTAGCTCTAGAACGTCGTCGGAAAAAACGTCTGCAAACTGATCCACCACTGCAGGAAAACCAGGACTTCTCACGTCAACTGCTCCAAGGATGAGGCTAGACAACTGATGAGTGATGGGCTTTCCTCTCCTCCGCAGAAGTCTATCCTGTGCTGTAAAGGCTCCCTTCTCGCCGGTGAAGGTGAACCTGCTCCCGTCGGTGCGTACACATCGCACCTTGCGCCTAAAATAGTCAATCTGGGCATGGACCATAGATAACCAATACATGCCCAAGATGATGTCGTACAACCTCGACGCTGCTACAAGAAGATCCCAGCCGAAGCTCTCGCCTCCTAGAGTAAGCTCACACTGCCGGCACCAGTGTGTAATCGTCGAGTCTGCTCTCGTAGGAGTCTCTAGCAGTAAGGATCGAGCCAACGGCTCTGTCGGAATCTCCGAGCTCCGAACAAGGGCAGCGGCTATGAAAGAGTGACTCACTCTTGTGCCTATAAGTACTGCAGCAAGGGTGGAATAGACACAAATAGTACCTCGAATCATCTCAGGCGCGTCGTGGTCGTAGGCCTCTGCTGCCTGGAGTTGTGCCTGTCTCTGCCCGCCAGCTCCCTGTGGTCGGGGTGGACCTCCTGGTGGTGGTGGTGGTAGAGCCTCAAAGCGTCGCCCACCACCTGCTTCTTGGCCAGCTCCTCTGCCTCGTCCGCCTCCTCCCTGCGGACCGCCACGGTCGACCCTCTGCCTCTGCCTCGGTGGTCCCTCAATCGTCTGCTCTCGACATGGAGGGTCGTGACAAATTGGTATCAAAGGAGTTCGGTTCTACCGTGAACTCTGATCTTTTCTATGTAAATAAAAAATGTTTAGCGTATTGAGTGTGGTTATCAGTCCAGGGAGTCCAGTGTTGGTGCGGCCGCCGACGTATCCGTACACCAGGACCCTGACATCTGATTTCCGACTTAATGCACGAAAACATTGATTGCGTGTGTGTTTCAAGTTTTCTTTGTGATTACTTTGTATCAGCTCACCAGGTATACTGTTCTGACCGTGGCACACCTGTTTCCTTTTATTTGTCACGACCCGCCCTCGGGGCCCGTGCCGTGACTACCCCAAGCCCGCCTTCCATAGGCCAGGGGCTGGCGACTAGCACCAAGGCGTAAATCCTGGTAAAAAGGGAAGGCATTGCCTTTGTAAAGTAAACAAGCATCACAGAGTAAGCAAGCGGAAAAGTAAACACTAAGTAGAAACAGAGTACAACTGAAAGTGCGGAAAAGTAAATGGGCCAGTATACAAACCCAAACTGAAGTAAAGTACAACTCAAAAGGGAAAACAGCAACTGTAAAGTAAAAGTCGCTATGCCGAGCTGTCCACTGGAAATACCACCTGAAGGGTGAGTACAGATAGCTCCACTGCTCCTCGGGTCCCGCCGTCCGCTCCGAGCACATCCCGCCCAGTGGTCCACCTCCAGGTACCATCCTTCTCTGTGAGCCTCAACCACGATCAACGATGTCCGTCGTCTGCAACCAACACAACATAGTGCGGGCATAGCCCGTGCAGGGGTGAGTATAAGCTACTCAGTAGGGACCCCGAGACCCCCGAAGGTCTCCCAAAATCCACAAAGGATAAATCACAATGGATAGATACAAACACGAAGTAACAACCAACACTGCTTAGGTATATGCCCATACATATACCTAAGTCATCAATTTCCAATACGCTCCAACCTCCGAGCCCAAGTACAACTCAGTCCACACAGGAAAGTATACGTATTCCACACAGGAAAGCAAAACGAAATCCACACAAGATAGCACAACACAATCCACACAGGAAAGAAATAGGATTCAGCTCACACAGGTATACTTTTTCGAAAGACGATAGAGATGAGCACTGATCCATCTAAGTCATCGGACTCACAAAGGATCGATAGGTACTAACCCCCGCAAAGACCCACACAGGATCGGACCCACACAGGATCTGTAGGCGCTGGTTCACACCGGACCGCTGAGCGCTGACCCACACAGGATCGGACCCACACAGGATCGGTAGCACTGATCCACACAGGATCGCTGAGTGTCGTAGTCGTCGTCGTCGAATCCACTAAGGATCTCTGTACTGTCGTCGTCGTAGTCACAGTAGCAGTCGCAACCAGCTCTAGGGTTCCCGCACACAACAAGCTCGTTCGGGAGGGTCCGTTCCACGAGCCGAGAGGCTGATACATCAACTGTCACAAATTCCAGAGTTGATGTATCCAAAAGTTCCGTATCGTCAACAGGAACTCAACGCAACAGACGGCGTGTCAATCGGACGCCCGGTCTGAGAGTTATTGGCTTTTTTGTCCCAGGGGCCCGGTTGGTTTTTAAGGAAAAACCAACCCGACCATACTCCACCTGCGTCCAAACCTCAGGCGGAGTATGCCAAAAGATCCGTCTCACTAAGAGGAACTCAACAAAACTGACGGCACGTCAAACGGACGTCCGTAGCTCAAGATATGAGTGTTTCCGCTCCGAGGGCCCGGTTGGTTTCGTGTACGAACCAACCCGACCGAACTCAAAGTAATCCGAAACCTTAAGTGCGATATACCGAAACGACCTTCTGGATCCAAGGATCGCATCGCCACTGACGACGCGTCGTTTGGAGATCCGTAGCCCGAGTTATGGGCATTTGAATCCAAACCGCTCGGTAACGTGGGTTTCGGGCCCGGGCTGTCCCGGCCCGAGACCCCCCGGTTGGCCCGAACCGGGTGACCCGACCCGGACAGGGTCAACCCGGACCGGCCTGGCGCGGCCCGGCCCGGCCGGACCCGCCCCGGCCTGGCGCGGCCCGGCCCGGCCGGACCCGACCCGACCCGGCCTGGCCTGGCGGACCGGCCAGGCGCGCCGGTTCGGCGCAAGGCAGCGCGCTGGGCGCGCTGCCAGCTCGGCCGAAGGCCGAGCTGATTGGAACGGGGGGGCACCAGCCCCCCCTTTGTGAAACCGCGGCCCCCCTCATTATGGGGGGCATTTTTTCTGTCCGGGGGAATTAATTCCCTCCGGTTTGACTCCCTTCCGGTCGGCCCGACTTGGCCGGCCGGTTCTTCCTCAACGGGACCGGCAAAGGTCGGTCCCCTTCCGGCTTCTGACACCGGCGGCCCGGCTGGCCGCCAGTATTCTTGTTCCACCGCGGCTCGGAACCGGCCGCAGTGCCTTCGACTTTCTTCGACGCAGCGCGACGGCATCGCGTCCTTGCATTATTTTACGACACGGCGCGATGGCGCCACGCGTTTCTTTTCGTAAGATCCTGTGCGGTGCGTCGGCACCGCGCCACACCCGTTTCAATCCACAACAGAATCAACATGAAAAAGGAGGAGGGTCGGCCATGTTCGTGCGGTCCGGCCTCCTCGCGTTATTCACTAACAATTGGACAAATTTCACGAAGAAATAATCACGGGTATAAATCATGAACAAAAGAATAATAAAAATAAACCCCTACCTCGGTTTCAAGTGCGGAGCACGTCAACAAGCCGCGGAAGACTAGCGTCGCAGAGGTCGAGCGTCGCGGAAATCGAACGTCGTTTCCGTTGACGTCGAGGTTCGTCCGAAGAGGTACGTCGCTGGAGAAGCTTCGTAAGCTAACGGAGATAGTCCGAGGAGGAAACGGCGTCTCCTTTCGTTGACAGGGGAAGAAGATCGAAGAAGCGGCGTCGTCGATCTTCGGAAACACACCGGCTACGAAGAAGAGAAGCGACGTTCTTCGTCGGAGCTTAAGTGTTCTTCGTTTTCTTCGTCAAGGTTGAAGAAGATGAAGAGAGAGCTTCCCAAAACCTCTCAAGGGACAAAGGATACTAACCAAATAAAATATGCTTAAAGCTTATTTTATTTACACAACTAAACCACTTGAATTTTAAAAGTTTGAAATTAAAACAACTCAACTCAATTAATAACCCAAGTTGTCAAGATTAATTAGAGAGGAGTTATTGGGAGTTTTAAGAGGATATGAAGTGTTAGGGTTTATGTGGGCCCCACCACACTTAATCCTCTCATGGGAGGTTAAGTGGATGTGGGTCCCACCCCTAACTCCCTTTGGGAGGATATAACCAACTTGGATAAAAATAAAATGTGTTTCCACATTTTATTTAACTTCAATTTAAATTCCCCAAAACTAACTCTCAACCCGCATGAAACGCAACCTCGGAAAAGGTCTCCTTAAGCGAATATCGGCGCTACGAGTTCATCGGTGCCCTCAGAATTCAATTCCGGGCACCGGTTCAAACGTTAGAAATTCCCGCTCGTTCGTTCATTGAACATACCCGAGCCAAACTTCAGAAATTGATTCCGGGCACTCCGGGCCTCGGAATTAGGTGCCGTCAGAAACCGCGTTCTTGTAAAATTCCAAAGAAAATTAAGAAAAAATTTCCCTTGAATTTTACGGGTCTTTACAAATAAACCCTAATAAACCTTGACAAACCATAATGAACCTTATGAAAATTCTAATTACCGCCACCAAACCCTAAAAACACTAATATACCATTAAAAACTCTAAAACCCTAACAAACCATAATAAATGTTAATAACACCTAAAAATCCTAAAAATTGATAGTAAACCCTAAAAATACTTCTAATTATAATTGTAGTAATAATGCACGTGCATGTGCATATGGATGTGCATGGTTTAAATAATAAATCATAATGCACGTGCATATGCATATTCCTGTGCATTTGCATGTTAATGATAATAAATAATAAATTATAAATAATAACGCATGTGAAGTGCATGTGTATGTGTATGTGCATGTGAATGATAATAAGTAATAAATAATTATGCACATCCAAGTTCATGCGCATGTGCATGTGCATGTGCATGTGCATGGTAATAAACAATAAATAATAACCAAGTCCACATGAATGTTCATTTTCATGTGAATGATAATAAATAATAAATAATAACACATGTGATAATAGAATAACGCACGTGTATTATGTGTGCACATGCATTAGAATAAATAATAATAACACATGTGATAATAGAATAATGCAAGTGCATTGCATTTTCCTGTGCATAAAAATAAAATATATATAATAACGCATGTACATGTGCATTTACATGTAATGATAATGAAAATGATGCATGCACGTGAATGGTAATTAATAATAAATAAGAACGCACGGGCATGTGAATTTTTATTTGATGATACAAACCAAAACAACAAGAATAACAACAACAACAACAACAATAATAATAATAATAGAATAACGCAAGTGAATTTCATGTGCACGTTCATAGTAGTAAATAATAAATAAATAATAATAAATAAAAACGAACATGCATGTGCATTTGCATTTACATTTGATGATAATAATAATAATAATAATAATAATAATAATAACAACAATGCATGCACGTGCATGGTAATAAATAATAAATAACAATGCACATTCATGTGAATTTGCATGTGATAATGATTATAATAATGATAATGAAAATAATAATAATAATAATAATAATAAAAATGGTAAAAATAATAATAATAATAATAATAAAATAATAATACAAGTGGAATGCTTATGCGCGTAAATGGTAACAAATAATAAATAATAACGCACGTGCATCTACATTTGCATGTGATTATAGTAATAACAACAGCGGTAGTAATAATAGTGTATTGGTTATTATAGTAGTAGTACTAATGCATATTATAATAGAATATTGCATGTGAATTATATGTCCATATGTATGGTAATAAATAACAACTCCCGTGCATTGCATTTTAATGTGATAATGATGATGATGATAATAATAATAATAATATAGATAATATTAATAATAACAACACGAGTGAGAATAGAATAACACGCATTCATTGAATGTGCATGTGTGTGCATTTGGATGTGAATTTGCATGTGATGATAATAACAATAACAACAACAACAACAACATCAACGACAACAACAACAACCACAATAATAATAATAACAATGCATGTGATAGTAAAATAACGTGTGTGCATTGCATGTGCACGTGCATGGTAATAAAGATATAATAAAAACACATGTTCATGTGCATGTGCATTTTCATGAGATGATTATAATAATAATAATAATAATAATAACAATAATAATAAGTTATATTTGTTTGAAAAAACAGCAGACAAGACAAAAATGCTAGAAATGTTGTCTTGAAAAACCTAACAAATCACAGAGTCAATAAAAAAGAAATAACATCTTCTTTAGGTTTATATTTCCACTCTGTGAATATTCAAACCCAATATCATGGAATGAACTATGATAAAAATAGGTGTCGGGGGCCGAACAGACACACAGATCAGAAGTTATGTCCGTTTTAAGAAAAATTTCATAGGGATCCAAACACAGAAATGGAGTTTTGGAGGCCTTTTATTGTGTTTTTGAGATTTTAGGTTCCTAAAAATGACATGAAATTTTTTCAAGTTATCTTTCTGTATAGATCTCTTCGCTTCCTTCAATTTGATATGTGGTAGAGCACAAACGGACAACCGGAGTGAAAGTTATGGCCGTTTTATGTTGGACTTTTTTTTGGAGTGGTATAACTAATATATCTTCTGTTTAATTGATCTTCTCATAGTTTTGATTAGACATGGTCCTCACTAATATCATGAGATTCAATTTCACTAGTGACAGTGCTCAAACGGACACCTGAATGAGAATTTTTTCCTATTTTAGCGAGTTGCAGGTTTCTCAGGTTTTTAGGCGCTAGCAGGGTTGGTCAATTTAAAACGACAATAACATCTACTATGTGTGTTCATTTTCAATCTACCACATATCAAATCGAATATTGTGAAATGATACACACTCCGGTAACCACTGGAACCCGTTTTGACATTCTTCAACCCCCAAAAATACCCAAAATCACTTTAGATGGTCAAAAGATTGGCTTCTGGTGTCCGTTTTGCAATAACTTCTTCTATGGGTGTCAGTATTGACTCTACCACATATAAAATTGATTCTTGAGACTAGAACTACACTCGTATAACCACTGAAGAGCTTTCTCACATCCTTGAAGGCCCAAAAAGGTACTTAAACCATCCAAAAGATCATAACTTCTACTCCGGGAGTCTGTTTTGCCTCTACCATATATCAAATCGAAGCTTTTGACAAGATCTACACATATGTGGCCAAAAGGAACACCTTATCACGTTCTTAAATACCCAAAATGTCCTTATGTCCTCCAAAGGACAATAACATCTTCTCTTGGTGTCCGTTTCACCTCTACCACATATGAAATTGAAGCTTGCGACTAGCTCTTCACATCTGTGACAACCATGAACAACTAAATAACCCTAACAAACCATGAATAACACTGTAAACACTAAAAAACATTAAAAACCATGAAAACCCAAACAAACCCTAATAAACCCTAACAAACTCTAACAAACCCTAATAAACCCAAACAAACACTAACAAACCCCGAACACCACTAAAAAACGTAACAAACCCTAAAAACCCCTAAAAACCCTTAAAAAGAACTAAGAAACTCCAAGAAGCACTAAGAAACCCCAATAAACACAAAAAACCTAAAGAAACCCTAAAAACCCCTAAGAAACCATAAGAAACACTTACATAACCCTAAAACCCCTAAAAACTGTAAAAACCTGATCAAAATCCTCAGCAAACCTAAGAAACACTAACACACCCTTAGAAACCCTAACACACCCTTAGAAACCCAAGCACACACTTAGAAACCCCAACACACCCATAGAATCTGTAACACAACCTTAGAAACCCTTAGAAACCATAGCCTACCCTTAGAAACCCCAACCCTCCCATAAAATCCCTAACCCACCCTTAGAAACCCTAACAGGCCCTTAGAAACCCAAACAAACCAATAGACACACTGAATCACTCTAATAAGAACTAATATATCCTAACAAACCCTACAAACCAATAATAAACAATAATAAACCTTAATAAACCCTAAAGCCCACTATTAAACCCTAATAAACACTAATAAATCGTAATAAACCCAAAAAACCATATTAGAACCCAATAAAAGCTAAAAAATACCTAAAAACCCAAATATACAACAAAAATGCTATTAAACCATTCAAAATTCTAATATTCACAATAAACCCTAAAACCCCGCAAAACCTGACAAAACCCTAAAAAACAATAAGAACCCAAAAAACCCAAAACCCAAAAAACCCCAAACCCAAAAAACCCTAAAACCCTAAAAACCCCTAAAACCCATAAAAAAGAGAAAACAAAAAAACTACGAAAGGAAACCTAAAACCCCCAAAAAAACCACAAAAAAACCTCAAAAAACCCTAAAAACCTAAAAACCACTACAAATGCTAAAAAACCCAAAAATGCCTAAAAATGCCTAAAAATTCCTAACAAAACCCTAACAAACCCTATGAAACCCTTAAAACCCTAACAACCCCTAGCAAACCCTAAAAACCTCAAAAGAAACCCTAATACACCCTAATGAACCCTAAAGACCCTAAAAACCCTAAAGAACCCTAAAGAACCACTAAATCCACTAACAACGCTACATAAACCCTATAAATTGCTAAAAAAACCCGAACAATTCTTTAAAACCTACAAAACGCAACAAAACCCCCCATAAAACGCTAAAATAGCCCTAACAAAGCATAAAAAATCCAAACACACCCATAAAACCCCAAAAAACGCATAAAACCCCAAACAACTCAAACAAACCATATCAAACCCTAAAAACCCTAACAAAACCTAAAAAACCATAACAACCACTAATAACCCCTAAGAACCACTAATAAACCCTAATAACCCATAAAACCCACAATAAACCCCTAAAAACCCTAATAAACACTAATAAATTGTAATAACCTGTAATAAACCCTAAAAAACTCTATTAGACCCCAATAAACACTAAAAAAGCCCTAAAATCCCCAATATACAATAAAAAGACTATTAAACCATAATAAACCATAATAATCACTTAAAACCCTTACAAACCCGATAAAACACTACAAAAACCTCCAAATAGTATCCTACAAAACCCTACAACCCAATAATAACCCCTAAAACCCTAATAACCCCAAAATAAATCATAACAAACCCTAACAACCCCAAATAAATTGTATCAAATCTGAACAACGCCAAATAAATCGTAAAAAACTGAAACAAACCATAACAAAATCCTAATAAACCCCAATAAACCCTAACAAATCATAATAAACCCTAATAAATTGTAATAAACCCAAATACATGTTACTAAACCCTAATAAATAAAATAAACCCTAATAAATCCTAAATAACCCTAAAAAAGATTGAAAACCCCTAGAAAAAGCAATTAATGCCTACAAAAGCCCAATAAAACCTTAATATACAATAAAAAATGCTAATAAACAGTAACAAATACTAAAGAACACTAATAAACCCTAAAGAACCCTAAAGAACAATATTAAACTATAAAGAAAACTAAAAAACCATAAAGAACCCAAAAAAATTCTAAAACACATTATAAAAACCCTAAAAACAGCTACAATACCCAAACAAAACCTAAAACACACTGAAAACCCCAAACAACCCATATCAATCCCAAAAAACAAATAAACACATAAACCCACCAAAAATCATTAAAAAGCCATCAGATACCATAAAAACCCCTAAACGCCTGTTAACAACCCTTAAAACCCCTAAAAACACTATAAACCATAAAAAACCATTAAAACCCTAAAAAAAGGCTTCTAATAAATACATAAACTCTAAAAGAGTTACATAAATCCTAAAAAATCCAACCAAAACCCTAAAAATGCAACATAAACAAAAAATGCAACATAAATCCAAAAAACGCTACATAAACCCTAAAAGCACCACAAAACCCTAGAACTGTAACATAAACCCTAAAAAACACAACATAAACCCTAAAAACGCAACATAAACATTGAAAAACGATACATAAAACCTAAAAACACAAAATAATTCCTAAAAACACTACATAAACCCTAAAAACATTACATAAACCCTAAAAAATGCAACATAAATTCTACATCAACTATAAAAACGCTACAAAAACCCAGAAAATACAACATAAACCCTAAAAAATACTACAAAAAACCTAAACCATATACACGCTACATAAAAACTAAAAATGTTACATAAACCCTAAAAATGATCCATAAAACCTAAAACCGCTAACTAAACCCTAAAAAAGCTACATAAACACTAAAAATGCTACATAAACTCTAACAATGCTACACAAACCCTAAAAAATGCTACAAAAACCCTAAAGACACTTCAAATGCCTCAAAAATATTAAACCTTAATATACCATAATATAAAAAATTAAACCCGAATAAACCCCTAATTAACCCCTAAAGAACCAGTAAATCCACTAACAACTCTACATAAACCCTAACAATTTCTACAAAGAAAACGAAAAATGCTTCAAAACCCACAAAACGCAACAAAACCCCAAAAAGCGGTAAAATAACCCTAACAAAGCATAAAAAATTCAAACACACCCATAAAGCCCAAAAAACGCATAAAACCCCAAACAACTCAAACAAACCATAACAAACCCTTAAAACCCTAACAAAACCTGAAAAACACTAACAACCACTAATAACCCCTAAAAACCACCAATAACCCCTAAAACCCACTATTAAAACCTAAAAAACCCTAATAAACACTAATAAATCGTAATAACCTGTAATAAACCCTAACAAAATCAATTAGAGACTAATAAATGCTACAAAATCATAAAAACCACTAATATATAATAAAAAATACTATTAAACCATAATAAAACCTGATAATCACTGAAAACCCTAACAAACCTAACAAAATGCTACAAAAACCTCCAAATAAAAGCCTACAAAACCCTACAACCCACTAATAAACCCTAACAAACCCTAATAACCCCAAAATAAATTTTAAAAATCCCTAACAACCCCAAATAAATCGTAACAAATCCTAACAACGACAAATAAATCGTAACAAACTCAAACAAACCATAAAAAACCCTAATAAACCGCAATAAACCCTAACAAATCATAATAAACACTAACAAATCGTAATAAACCCAAATACATGTCACTAAACCCTAATAAATAAAATAAAACCTAATAAATCCTAAATATCCCTATAAACGTTGATAAACCCTAGAAAAATGATATTAATGCCTATAAAAGCCCAATAAAACCCTAATATACAATAAAAAATGCTAATAAACTGTAAAAAATCATAAAGTACACTAAAAACCATAAAGAACCCTAATAAACCCTAAAGAACATTATTAAACTCTAAAGAACACTAAAAAACCCTAAAGAACCCAAAAAATACTCTAAAACAAATTATATAATCCTTAAAAACCGCTACAATACCCAAACAAACCCAAAAAAACACACTAAAAACCCTAAAAACCATATCAATCCCAAAAAAATAAATAAACCCAAAAAACCTCCCAAAAACCATTAAAAAGCCATGAGATACCATAAAAAACCATAAACACCCGTTAATAGCCCTTAAAAACCCTAAAAACACTACAAACCATAAACAACCATTAAAAAACTAAAAAGGCTTTAAATAGATACATAAACCCAAAAAACATTAAATAAACCCAAAAAATGCAACAAAAACACTAAAAATGCAACATCAACCAAGAAAAGGAATATAAACCCAAAAAACGATACATAAACCCAAAAATCACTATATAAACCCAAGAAATGTAACATAAACCCTAAAAAACACTACATAAACCTTAAAAAACACAACCTAAACATTAAAAAATGCTACATAAAACCTAAAAACACAATATAAATCCTAAAAACACTACATTAACCCTAAGGATGAAACATAAACCTTAAAAATTGCAACATAAACGCTACATCACCACTAAAACCGCAACATAAACTCAGAAAACACAACATAAACCCAAAAAAATGCTACATAAAACCAAAACCCTAAACAGAAAACATACACCCTAAAAACATTACATAAACTATAAAAATGATATATAAAACCAAAAACCTATAACTAAACCCTAAAAATGCTACATAAACACTAAAAATGCTACATAAAATCTAACAACACTACAAAAACCCTAGATAATGCTACAAAAACCCTAAAAACGCTTCAAAACCCTCAAAAATATTAAACCCTAATATACCATAATATAAAAAAATAAACCCAAATAAACCCCTAATAAATCCCTAAAGAACCACTAAAGCCACTAACAATGCTAAATAAACTTTAGAAATTGCTTCAAAAAAACAAATAATACTTCAAAACCCACAAAACACAACAAAACCCAAAAAATGCTAAAATAACCCTAACAAAGCCTAAAAAATACAAACACACCCATAAAACCAAAAAAACCCATAAAACCCCAAACAACTCAAATAAACCGTAACAAACCCCAAAAACCCTAACAAAACCTAACAAACCCTAAAAACCACAAATAACCCCTAAGAACCACTAATAAACCCTAATAACCCCTAAAACTAACTATTAAACACTAAAAACCCTAATAAACACTAATAAATCGTAATAACCAGTAATAAACCCTAAAAAACTCTATTACACCCTAATAAATGCTAAAAAATCCCTAAAAACACTAATATACAATAAAAACACTATTAAACCATAATAAACCCTAATAAGCACAAAAACCCCTAACAAACCTGAAAAAACGCTACAAAAACCTCCAAATAATAGTCTACAAAACCCTACAACCCACTAATAAACCCTAAAAAACCTTTATAACCCCAAAATAAATCGTAAAAAACCCTAACAACACCAAATAAATCGTAAAAAATCCAAACAACGCTAAATAAATCGTAAAAAACTGAAACAAACCATAAAAAACCCCTAATAAACCGCAATAAACCCTAAAAAATCATAATAAACCCTAATAAATCGTAATAAACACAAATAAATGTTACTAAACCCTAATAAATAAAATAAACTCTAATAAATCCTAAATATCCCTAAAAAGGTTTGATAAACACTAGAAAAAGCTATTAATGTCAACAAAACCCAATAAAACCCAAATATAAAATAAAAATGCTAATAAACTGTATGAAATCATAAAGAACAATAATAAACCCTAAAAACCCCTAATAAACCCTAAATAACCATATTAAACTCAAAAGAAAACTAAAAAACCCTAATGAACCCAAATTTTTTCTAAAACACTTTAAATAAACCCTAAAAACCGCTATAATACCCATACAAACCCTAAAACACACTAAAAACCCTAACAACCCCTATCAATCCCAAAAAAACAAATAAATCCATAAAACCCCCAAAAACCATTAAAAAGCCGTCCAATACCATAAAAAACCATAAACACCCATTAACAACCCTTAAAAACCCTAAAAAACACTAAAAACCATAAAACCCCATTAAAACCCTAAAAAGGCATCAAATAGATACATAAACACTAAAAAAGTTACATAAACCCTAAAAAAATGCAACAAAAACCCTAAAAATGTAAAATAAACTAAAAAACGCAGCATAAACCCAAAAAACGCTACATAAACCCTAAAATCACTACATAAACCCTAGAACTATAACATAAACCCTAAAAACACAACATAAACCCTAAAAATGCAACATAAACATTAAAAAATGCTACATAAAACCAAAAAACACCATAAAAACCCTAAAAACAATACATGAACCCTAAAAACGTTACATAAACTCTAAAAAATGAAGCATAAATGCTACATCACCCCTAAAAGCGATACATAAACCTAGAAAACGTAACAAAAACCCTAAAAATGCTACATAAAACCTAAACCCTAAACATGCTACATAAACCCTAAAAACATTACATAAACCCTAAAAATGATACATAAAATCTAAAACTGTAACTAAACCCTAGAAACACTACATAAACACTAAAAATGCTACATAAACTCTAACAACGCTACACAAACCCTAAAAAAACTACAAAACCCCTAAAGACGCTTTAAACCCCTGAAAAATATTAAACCCTAATATACCATAATATAAAAACTTAAACCCTAATAAACCCCTAATAAACTCTAATAATCCCTAAAAATACCTTATAATCCCTAAAATCCCTATGAAACTCTACTCAACCCAAATAAAATCTAAAAAATACCTAATAAACCCTAATAAATGTTAATAAAAACTAATAAACCCTATAAACACGTTAAGAAAACCTAAACAACCCTAACCAACCCTAATACACACTAATAAACATTAATAAACCCTAATAAACACCAAACAAACCCTAAAAAGCCCTAATAAACCATAAATAATTCCAAATAAACCCTACTCAACCTTAAAATACCCTAACACACCACAATAACCCCTAATAAAACCCTACAAAACCCTAATAAAGAAAAAAATGACAGTATACCTTAAAAATCCCTAGAAACTCTAATAAACTGTAATATAACCTAATAAACCCTTAAAATGCTCACATACAATAAAAAATGATCACAAATAATAAAAACGAGATGTATTACCAAAAAATACCTAAAAACACTAATATAACCTAATAAAGAAAAAAAATGATAATATACCTTAAAAATGACTTGAAACCCTAATAGACCATAATAAACTCTAATAAAACCAAAGAAACCCTAAAAATGCTCACAAACAAAAGAAAAACGCTCAGAAATGATAAAACACGCTATATTATCTAAAAAGACATAACAAACACTAATATAACCAAATAAAACAAAAAAACTAATAAACCCCTAACAAACCCTAATAAACAATAAAAATCCTTGACAATCCCTAATAAAAAACTAATAAACCCTCATAAACCCATAATAAAACCCTAAAAATACCTTCTCAACCCTAATAAACCTTGACACACCATAACATAATATAATAAAACCCAACTAAACACCAATAAACAAAACAATGCAAACAAACCATTAAAAAGCCCTAGAATCCTTAATAAACCATAATAAATTCAAATAAAATCTAATAAACTGGTAAAAATGCTCAAAAACACTAAAAACACTCTAATAAAACATAAAAACTCATAACAACCCCTCATATATTTTAACAAAAAATAAAAAACACTCATATACCCTAATAAAAACACTAACAAACCCTAGTAAACACTAAAAATCTCTAACAAACCCAAATAAACCGTACTCAACACTAATAAACCCTAATAAAACCTTAAATATACCAACTCAACCCTAATAAAACACTAAAAATACCTACTCAACCCAAATAAACCTTAACACACCATAATAAACCATAATAAACCATAATAAACCCCACTAAACCCTAAAAAATGAAAATATACTATTAAAAAGCCCTAAAACCCCAAATAAATGCTAATAAAACATAACAAAACTTAAAAGCACTAATAAACCCGAATAAACAATACTAAACATTAAAATCCCCTAACATACCCTCTTAAAAATTAATAAACCATAATGAAACATAATAAACCCTAATAAATCCTAAACATACCCAAACATACCATAATATACCATAATATACCTTAATAAACCCAACTCAATCCAAATGAAACCCTAAAAATACCTAATAAACCCTAATAAACCTTGACACACCATAATGAACCCTAAGAAAATCCTAATTACCACCACCAAACCCTAAAAAACGCTAATATACCATTAAAACCCTAAAACCCTAACAAACCATAATAAATGTTAATAACACCTTGAAATCCTAAAAATGATAGTAAACCCTAAAAATACTTCTAATTATAATAGTAGTACTAATGCAGGTGCATGTGCATATGCATGTGCATGGTTTAAATAATAAATCATAATGCGCGTGCATATGCATATTCCTATGCATTTTCATGTTAATGATAATAAATAATAAATTATAAATAATAACGCATGTGAATTGCATGTGTATGTGCATGTGTATGTGAATGATAATAAATAATAAATAATTGCGCACATACAATTGCATGTGCATGTGCATGTGCATGGTAATAAACAATAAATAATAACCAAGTCCACATGAATGTGAATTTTCATGTGAATGATATTAAATAATAAATAATAACACATGTAATAATAGAATAACGCACATGTATTGCGTGTGCACATGCATTAGAATAAATAATTATAACACATGTGATAATAGAATAATGAAAGTGCACTGCATTTGCATGTGCATGATAATAAATAATATATAATAACGCATGTACACATGCATTTACATGTAATGATAATGATAATGATGCATGCACGTGCATGGTAATAATAAATAAGAACACAGGTGCATGTGAATTTTTATTTGATGATATGAACTATGACAACAAGAACAGAAACAACAACATCAATAATAATAGAATAACATAAGTGCATTTCATGTGCACGTTCATAGTAGTAAATAAAAAATAAATAATAATAAATAAAAACGCACATACATGTGCATGTGCATTTACATTTGATGATAATATTAATAATACTAATAATAATAATAATAATAATAATAATAACAATGCATGCACATGCATGGTAATAAATAATAAATTACAATGCATATTCATGTGCATTTTCATGTGATAATGATAATAATAATGATAATGAAAATAATAATAGTAATAATAATAAAAATAAAACAACAACAATAATAATAATAATAATAATAAAGGAATAATACAAGTGCAATGAATATGCGTGTAAATGGTAATAAATAATAAATAATAACACACGTGCATCTACATTTTCATGTGATGATAGTAATAATAACAGCGGTAGTAATAATAGTAGTATTGGTGATAATAGTAGTAGTACTAATGCATATTATAATAGAATATTGCATGTGAATTATGTGTGCAAGTGTATGGTAATAAATAATAACTCTCGTGCATTGCATTTACATGTGATGATGATGATGATGATGATAATAATAATAATATTAATAATATTAATAATAATAACACATGCGAGAATAGAATAACACGCGTTCATTGAATGTGCATGTATGTGCATTTGGATGTGCATTTTCATGTGATGATAATAACAATAAAAACAACAATATCAACAACAACCACAATAATAATAATAACAATAATAATAACAAAGCATGTGACAATAAAATAATGTGTGTGCATTGCATGTGCACATGCATGGTAATAAAAATCTAATAATAACACACTTGCATGTGCATGTGAATTTTCATGAGATGATGATAATAATAAAAATAATAACAGTAATAATAAGTTATATTTGTTTGAAAAAATAGCAGACAAGACAAAAGTACTAGAAACGTTGTCTGGAAAAACCTAACAAATCACAGAGTCATTAAAAAAGAAATAACATCTTATTCATGCGTCTATTTCCACTAAGTGGATAGTCAAACCAAATATCATGGAATGAACTACGATAAAAAAAGGTTCTGGAGGCCGAACAGACACACATATCAGAAGTTATGTCCATTTTAAGAGAAATTTGATAGGGATCCAAACACCGAAATGGAGTTTTGGAGGCCTTCTAATGTGGTTTTATAGATTTTAGGCTCCAAAACATGAATTGAAATTTGTTCAAGTTATCCTTCTACATAGATCTCTTCGCTACCTTCGATGTAATATATGGTAGAGCTCAAATGGACATTCGGAGTGAATGTTATGGATGTTTTAATTTGGACTTTTTTTTGAAGTGGTATAACTAACATATCTTCTGTTTCGTTGATCTTCTCACAATTTCAATTAGACTTTGTCCTCACTCATCTCATGAGATTCTATTTTACTATTGAAAATGCTCAAACAGACACCCGAACGAGATGTTTTTCATATTTTAGTGAGGTGCAGGTTTCTTAGGTTTTTAGGCACTAGGAGGGTTGCGCAATTTAAAACAACAATAACTTCTTCTATGTGTGTTCATTTTGGATCTACCACTTATCAAATCCAATATTGTGAAAATATACACACATTGGTAACCACTGGAACCCATTTTGACATTCTTCAAACCCCCAAAAGACTCAAAATCCCTTTGGATGGTCAAAATATTGGCTTCTGGTGTCTGTTTTGCAATAACTTCTTCTATGGGTGCCTATTTTGCCTCTACCACCTATCAAATTGAAGCTTGAGACTAGACCTACACTCCTATATCCACTGAAGCACTTTATCAAATCCCTGAAGGCCCAAAAGGTACTTAAACCATCCAATAGACCATAACTTCTACTCTAGGAGTCTGTTTTGCCTCTACCATATATCAAATCGAAGCTTTCGACTAGATCTACACATCTGTGACCAATAGGAACACCTTTTCATGTTCTTAAAGACCCCAAAGTTCCTTATGTCCTCCAAATGGCCATAACATCTGCTCTGGGTGTCCGTTTCACCTCTACCACATATCAAATTGAATCTTGTGACTAGCCCTTCACACCTGTGACAACCATGAACAACTAAATAACCCAAACAAACCATGAATAACACCGTAAACACTGATAACCATTAAAAACCATGAAAACCCTATCAAACCCTAATAAACCCTAACAAACACTAATAAACCTTAATAAACCCTAACAAACCCCAAACATCCCTAAAAATATAAAAACCACTAAAAACCCTAAAAACCCTAAAAAGAACTAACAAACCCCAAGAAGAACTAAAAAACCCCAATAAAAACAAAAAAACCAAAAAAACCCTAAAAAATCCCTAAGAAATAATAAGAAACCCTAACATAACCCTAAAAACCCTAAAACCCCTAAAACCCCTAACAAAACCCTAAGCAATCCTAAGAAACACTAACACACCCTTAGAAACCCTAACACACCCTTAGAAACCCTATCACGCCCTTAAAAACACAAGCACACTCTTAGAAACCCCAACGCACCCATAGAAACCGTAACACAACCTTACAAACCCTTAGAAACCATATCCCACCCATATAAACCCTAACCCGCCCATAAAAACCCTAACCCACCCTTAGAAACCCTAACCCGCCCATAAAAACCCTAACACGCCCTTAGAAACCCTAACAGGCCCTTAGAAACCCTAAGAAACCCCTAGAAACCCTAAATCACTCTAATAAGAACTAATAAATCCTATCAAACCCTACCAACCAATAATAAACCATAATAAACCTTAATAAACCATAAATCCCACTACTAAACCCTAATAAACACTAATAAATTGTAATAAACCCTAAAACCCTATTACACCCCAATAAAAGCTACAAAATACCTAAAAACCCAAATATAGAATAAAAACGCTATTAAACCATTCAAAATGCTAATATTCACAAAAACCCCTAAAAACCCGGCAAACCCTGACAAAACCCTAAAAAAGAAATAAGAACCCCAAAAACCCAAAAACCCAAAAACCCCCCAAAACCCCTAAAAAACCGAAAAAATAGAAAAACCCCGAAAACAAACCTAAAAAATCCTAAAAAAACATCATAAAAACCTCAAAAAACCCTAAAAACCTAAAAACCACTAAAAATTCAAAAAACACAAAAATTCCTAGAAATGCCTAAAAAACCATAACCAACCCTATGAAACACTTAAACCCTTAAAACCCCCTAACAAACCCTAAAAACCACAAAAGAAACCCTAATACACCCTAAAGAACCCTAAAAACCCTAAAAACCCTAAAGAACCTTAAAGAACCACTAAAGCCACTAACAACACTACATAAACCCTGTCAATTGCTACAAAAACCTGAAAAATGCTTCAAAACCTATAAAACACAATAAAACTCCAAAAATGCTAAAATAACCCTAACAAAGCATAAAAAATCCAAACACACCCAAAAAACCCAAAAAAAAACTCATAAAACCCCATACAACTCAAACAAACCTTACAAAACTTAACAAACCCTAACAACAACTAATAACCCCTATGAACCACTAATATACCCTAACAACCCATAAAACCAACAATAAACCCCTAAAACCCTAATAAACAATAATAAATTGTAATAACCTGTAATAAACCCTAAGAAACTCTATTAGACCCCAATAAATGCTACAAATGCCCAAAAATCCGTATTATTCAATAAATACACTGTTAAATGATAATAAACCGTAATAGTCACTAAAAACCCTAACAAACCAGACAAAACGCAACAAAAACCTCCAAATAATAGCCTACAAAACCCTACAACCCACTAATAAACCCTAAAAACCCTAATAACACCAAAATAAATCGTAACAAACCCTAATAACCCAAAATAAATTCTAACAAATCCGAACCCTGCAAAATAAATCGTAACAAACTGAAACAACCCAAAACAAACCCCTAATAAACCCAAATAAACCCTAACAAATCATAATAAACCCTAATAAATCATAAAAAACCCAAATACATGTTACTAAACCCCGATAAATAAAATAAACCCTAATAAATCCTAAATAACCCTAAAAGAGTTTGAAACCCCTAGAAAAAGCAATTAATGCCTACAAAAGCCCAATAAAAACTTAATATACAATAAAAAATGCTAATAAACTGTAACAAATCCTAAAAAACACTAATAAATCCTAAATAACCTTAAAGAATGATATTAATCTTTAAAGAACACTAGAAAACCATAAATAACCCAAAAAAATGCTAAAACACATTATATAAACCCTAAACACCGCTACAATACACAAACAAACCCTAAAAAACACTGAAAAATCCAAACAACCGCTATCAATCCCAAAAAAAACCCCCATAAAGCCCCCCAAAAAACCATTAAAAACCCATCAGATACCATAAAAAACCCTAAACACCTGTTAACAACCCTTAAAAACCCTTAAAACACTACAAATCATAAACAGCCATTAAAATCCTAAAAAAGGCTTCAAATAGATACGTAAACCCTAAAAACTTTACTTAAACCCTAAAAAATCCATCAAAAACTCTAAAAATGCAACATAAACAAAAAAATTCAACATAAACAAAAAAATTCAACATAAACAAAAAAATGTAACATAATCCAAAAAAACACTACATAAACACTAAAAGCACCACATAAACCCAAGAACTATAACATAAACCCTAAAAAACATAACATAAACCCTAAAAATGCAACATAAACTTTGAAAAACACTACATAAAACTTAAAAAAACAATATAAACCCTAAAAACACTACATAAACTCTAAAAATGTTACATAAACCCTAAAAATGCAACATAAACGCTACATCACCCCTAAAAACCCTACATAAACCCAGAAAATACAACATAAACCCTAAAAAATGCTACATAAAACCTAAACCCTAAACATGCCACATAAACACTAAAAACATTACATAAACCCTAAAATGATATATAAAACCTAAAACCGGTAACTAAACCCTAAAAAGCTTCATAAACACTAAATATTCTACATAAACTCTAACAATACTATACAACCCAAAAAAATGCTACAAAAACCCTAAAGACGCTTCAAAGCCCTCAAAAATATTAAACCTTAATATATCATAATATAAAAAATTAAACCCTAATAAACCCCTAATTAACCACTAAAGAACCACTAAATCCACTAACAATGCTACATAAAACCTAACAATTGCTACAAAGTAATCGAAAAATTCTTCAAAACCCACAAAACACAACAAAACCCCCAAAAATGCTAAAATAGCCCTGACAAAGCATAAAAAATACAAACAACCCATAAAGCCCAAAAAAACGCTTAAAACACCAAACAAAAACAAACCGTAACAAACCCTAAAAACCCTAACAAAACTTGACAAACCCTAACAACCACTAATAACCCCTAAAAACCACCAATAACCCCTAAAACCCTCTATTAAACCCTAAAAACCCTAATAAACACGAATAAATCATAATAACCTGTAATAAACCCTAACAAAATCTATTAGACCCTAATAAATGCTAAAAAATCCCTAAAACCACTAATATACAATAAAAAACACTATTAAACCATAATAAACCCTAATAATCACTAAAAACCCTAACAAACCTAACAAAACGCTACAAAAACCTCCAAATACAAGCCTACAAAACCCTACAACCCAGTAATAAACACAATAAAACACTAATAACCCCAAAATAAATCATAAAAACCCTAAAAATCTCAAATAAATCGTAACAAATCCTAAAAACGACAAATAAATCGTAAAAAACTGAAACAAACCATAACAAACCCCTAATAAACCGCAATAAACCCTAACAAAGCATAATAAACACTAATAAATCATAATAAACCCAAATAAATGTTACTAAACTCTAATAAATAAATTAAACCCTAATAAATCCTAAATAACCCTAAAAAGGTTGATAAACCCTAGAAAAAATCTATTAATGCCTACAAAAGCCCAATAAAACCCTAATATACAATAAAAAATGCTAATAAACTGTAACAAATCCTAAAGAACACTGAAAACCCTAAAGAACCCTAAAAACCCTTAAGAACCATATTAAACATTAAAGAACACTAAAAAACCCTAAATACCCCAAAAAATACTCTAAAACACATTATATAAACCCTAAAAACCGCTACAATACCCAAACAACCCCTAAAACACACTAAAAAACCCTAAAACCCCTATTAATCGCAAAAAACCAAATAAACCCATAAAACTTCCCAAAAACCATTAAAAATTCATCAGATACCATGAAAACCCATAAACACCCGTTAACAACCCTTAAAAACCATAAAAACACTACAACCCATAAATAGTAATTAAAACCCTTAAAAGTCTTCAAATAGATACATAAACCCTAAAAATGTTAAATAAACCCTAAAAACTGCAACAAAAACACTTAAAACACAACATAATCCAAAAAACGAAACATAAACCCAAATAACACAACATAAAACCTAAAAGAACTATATAAACCCTAGAACTGTAACATAAACCCTAAAAACACTACATAAACCATAAAAACACAACATAAACATTAAAAATGCTACATAAAACCTAATAACGCAATATAAAGCCTAAAAACACTACATGAACCCTAAAAACGATACATAAAACCTAAATAATGAGACATAAATGCAACATCACCCCTAAAAACGCTACATAAACTCAGAAAACGCAACATAAAACCAAAAAAATTCTACATAAAACCCAAACCCTAAACACGCAACATACACCCTAAAAACATTACATAAAATCTAAAAATGATATATAAAACAAAAAAACTCTAACTAAACCCTAAAAATTCTACATAAACACTAAAAATGCAACATAAAATCTAACAACGCTACACAAACCATAAAAAATGCTACAAAAACCCTAAAAACTCTTCAAACCCCTCAAAAATATTAAACCCTAATATACCATAATATGAAAAATTAAACCCTAATAAACCCCTAATACATCCCTAAAGAACCACTAAAGACACTAACAACGCTACATAAACACTAGAAATTGCTACAAAAAACCAAAAAATGCTTCAAAATCCACAAAATGCAAGAAAACCCCCCAAAATGATAAAATAACCCTAAAAAAGCATAAAAAATCCAAACACACCCATAAAACCCCATAAAACCCCAAACAACTCAAATAAACCGTAACAAACCCCAAAAACCCTAACAAAACCTAACAAACCCTAACAACCACTAATAACCCCTAAGAACCACTAATAAACCCTAATAACCCCTAAAACTCACTATTAAACACTAAAAACCCTAATAAACACTAATAAATCGTAATAACCTGTAATAAACCCTAAAAACTCTATTAGACCCTAATAAATGCTACAAAATCCCCAAAACCCCTAATATAAAATAACAAACACTATTAAACCATAATAAACCCTAATAATCACTAAAAACCATAACAAACCCAACAAAACGCTACAAAAACCTCTAAATAATAGCCTAAAAAACCCTACAACACACTAATAAACCCTAACAAACCCTTATAACCCCAAAATAAATCGTAAAAAAACCCTAAAAACCCTAAATAAATTGTACAAACTTAAACAAACCATAAAAAACCCCTAATAAACCGCAATAAACCCTAACAAATCACAATAAACCCTAATAAATCGTAAAAAACACAAATACATGTTACAAAACCCTAATAAATAAAATAAACCCTAATAAATCCTAAATATCCCTAAAAAAGGTTGACAAAACCTAGAAAAAGCTATTATCGCCAACAAAAGCCCAATAAAACCCTAATATACAATAAAAACGCTAATAAACTATAAGAAACCATAAAGAACAATAATAAACCCTAAATAACCATAATAAACCCCAAAGAACCATATTAAAATCTAAAGAAAACTAAAAAACACTAAAGAGCCCAAAAATTTGCTAAAACACATTAAATAAACCCTAAAACCCGCTATAATACCCAAAAAAAACCTAAAACACACTAAAAACCCTAATAACCACTATCAATCCCCAAAAAATAAATAAACACATAAAACCCCAAAAAACCAACAAAAATCCATCAAATACCATAATAAACCATGAACACCTGTTAATAACCCTTAAAACCCCTAAAAAACACTACAACCCATTAAAACCCTAAAAAAGGCATCAAATAGATACATAAACCCTAAAAACGTTACATAAACCCTAAAAAAATCAACAAAAACCGTAAAAATGTAAAATAAACCAAAAAACGCAACATGAACCCAAAAAATGCTACATAAAGCCTAAAAGCACTACATAAACCCTAGAACTGTAACATAAACCCTAAAAACACAACATGAACCTAAAAAAATGCAACATAAACATTAAAAAATGCTACATAAAACCTAAAAACACAATATAAACCATAAAAACGGTCCATGAACCCGAAAATCATTACATAAACCCTAAAAATGATACATAAAATCTAAAACTGCTAACTAAAACCTAAAAACGCAACAAAAAAACTAAAAATGCTATATAAACTCTAACAACGCTACACAAACCCTAAAAAATGCAACAAAATCCCAAAAGACGCTTTAAAACCCTCAAAAATATTAAACCATAATATACCATAATATAAAAAATTTGCCCTAATAAACCCCTAATAAACTCTAATAATCCCTAAAAACACCTTATAGTCCCTAAAATTCTAAGAAACTCTACTCAACCCTAAAAAACCCCAAAATACCTAATAAATCCTAATAAATGATAATAAAACCTAATATACCCTAAAACACGTTAAGAAAACCTAGACAACCCTAACCAACCCTAATAGACACTAATAAACATAATAAACCATAATAAACCCCAAACATACACTAAAAAGCCCTAATAAACAATAAATAAAGCCAAATAAAACCTACTCAACCCTAACAAACCTTAACACACCATAATAACCCCTAATAAAACCCTACAAAATCCTAATAAATAAAAAAATGCTAGTATACCTTAAAAAATCCCTAGAATCCATGATAAACCCTAATATAACCTAATAAACCCTAAAAACACTCACAAACAATAAAAAACAATCCAAAACAATACAATGTTCTATATTACCTAAAAAGACCTAAAAACACTAATATAACCTAATAAAGACAAAAATGCTAATATTCCTTAAAAATCCCTAGAAACCCTAAGAAAAAAAGACCTAAAAGAGAAAAGGCCCTAAGAGAGAGATGGTGGCGCACACCCCTGGTGCTCTCTCTCTTGCGAAGCAATTCATAGGGTTCTCCTATGGCGATGGTGGTGGCAGACCTTTTCCCCTTCCCTATCGTGCCCTTGGGTGGCGCTCTTAGTAGCAGCAGGCTAGTGCGGTGTTCTTCGGTGTGGCAGTGGTTCATCGGCGACTTTGTGTTTTCCAAGCGACAACGTTGGTTGGGTGTTCTATTTTGGATTTTCTCATGACCTTTCCCTCTTGTGCTTGTGGGGGGAGATCTCAGCGACGTCGGATCTCAACAACGTTCTCCATACCACCGATGGGAGGTTTTTCTTCTTTCCAAGCGGTGGTGTAGCTTGAGAGTCCAGTATCCCCGAAAGTGGAGAAAGATGCTACTTCTGTTTGGATTTGTTCGTCAGGAAACAATTCTACTTCCTCGTTTCTGTTTACATATTCCCGATCTCGCGATGCATATGAAGATCAGAGCTTTTTGGAAAGAGTTGATGCGATCAACCCTTTGGATCTTGGATGCACTTATGACAACCCTGCATATTTTACAAACTTAAACATGATTTATTACATAAAATGTTCACTTGATACAACATGGAATATCGAGAGGTCTAGTGTCTTTGAGTCTTAGGATCATTACATAACAACTAAAAACATGAAGTACAACATCTTTATTGAAAACTTCCTTTACATGACCACTACATTCCCTCATACTTAGCATTGTATGGGATAATCTGAGGACATGCATAAGAAAAGGGGTGAGCTACAAAGCCCAGTAAGGGAATAAACATGGAATACATGAGGAGTACAATACATGTTATACAATAGTAATATCAATAGATCACAATAGAAACATGAACATAAAGGAATGAAAAATCATGATAATCGTAACATGGAAATGTGGCAACAACACTTAACTTGGAATTAGCATGAGCCAAGGCTCATTGCACATGGAGCATGAGTAAATACTCATTGAACATGAAGCATGAGTAAACTCTCGTTGCACTTGAATTATCATGAGTCAACACTCATTGCACATGACATATCATGATACTATACTTTACCCAATGCATTGGAGTGCTATAAGGGCGCACCCTTCTTAAACATTTCATTTCATGCATAAGTGTGCCACATGGATCATAAAACATGGATTCATAAAACATAGTCATTTATTCCATGAAAAATTAATGTGGAATGAAACTTTATAATCAATAAGTAAATGTGCATGAAGGTGAATACCCTTGATGGAGAAATGGGCATGGTATTCACTACACAATGACATTGTCTTAGAAATTCGGTGTAATTTTGGCAGCGTAACGGCATGATATAAGAATTCATAAAAAATGGTCGATGAGAGAGAAAGGGGTGTCTCATCATATCTATATGAAATGGACAGCAAGGGTGTTATATATATACATGTCCCAACAATTGTAATGGAATTTAGATTCATGATACAAAAGTATTGCTTGAATGTAAATGAGGAGAGAGAAGTTCCTTTCAGAATTTTGGCATAGTAACGGGTGTACATGAGAGGCATTTAATGAGAGAGAAAGGGGTCTGCCATAATTCAAACAATAAGAGGGCAGTATAGGGGAGGTGAGAAACCATACCCCAGCATTTATAATTGAAATTAAAAGGTCATAACAATATTAAGAAAATTGGACAAAAAAAGTGAAAGGAAGAAAAACCCTTATTTGGAAGTGTGCTTCCAAAGGCTTAAGAGAGGCTTGAGAGAGGCTTATTGGGAGATTGGGTCACCTTGGGAGGATTATAGAGAGAGTAGGGAAGAGGTTTTACGAACTCAAAGGCTTTGAGTTAGGAGTAAGTGGGAACATGGGTGGGTTTATTTGGGAAAGGTGAGTGAATTCTTTATTATTTAGGTTTGGGGCCCCTTACATTAAACTAATACAAGCCACAAATCAGCTCATGGTTTTTGCCAATGGTTTTTGGAAAAGGGGAGAGGAAAACAATATTTTATCAATACAAAGTCCTAAATTCTTAAAATAATGGGGTTGCTTATGTGGAGGTGAGTCACACTCCCATGGAAAATAATTTAAAAAGACAGGTTGTTTAATAAGTCTTGAGGGGTCCATTAATGCTTTGTAAAATAAGTCAAACAAACACAAAATTACATTATTTTAATGGTAAAACATATATTGGCCTAAAATAAAGCTTATAGTATTTTATTACATCACTATTGAGTCCTTATGATGTCATAAAACACATTATATATTTAAACAATATTTTATTTTTACCCAAATATTTGATTGTCTTAGAAAATTATGAAAAATTCACTGTTGGATAATTTCAATGTCCTTATTCCAGAAATAACATTTATTTTATCTAAACTATTTTATGAATATGTTAATTTTCACTTTTAAAATAAAAATTGACATTTATCGAAAATTCACGGGTTTTGATAAAAATGGATTTCAAACCTTAATAAAAATTTCAATTGCATTAATAAAATTATAATATCATTTTAATAAAAATTAATTTAATAATAATAATAATATTTTGTTAAAATATTATTTGTTTCAAAAATCCCTTAATATAATAATATAGAATTATTAATTAAATAATAACTAAAAACACTATTTTTACTTTAAAAACTATTTTCAATGTATCAATGATGACAATAAAGTACATTCATTATTATATAAAAAAGTAATGTACATGAAATAGTACTAGTGATTTGTTACATAACCCCATAAAATAGCCGCATATGACCTAAGGGTAAGGTGTGCGATGATGACAGACTCTTAGGGTGGCTCAGATAACATCGCTCGAGTGGTAATCTCTATTAACTTCCACTTTTCCCGTAGACGGTCCTGTTCGAGGTTGACATGATGAAGCTTAGCTTGGGCTTGGTCAAGAGAGAAACCCAAGGACACCACCTCTTTTCCGAGTTCTAACAAATGGGTTTCGTATGGATCAATTCTACTATATGAGGCCATCGCTTCTTTTGTCTGAGTAAATTGGATTTGTTAAATCCCTATATTTATACTAATCATGCGATCACTATTCAATGGATAAAAAGTAACAGTCACAATTATTACATAAAACCGAATAAGTTGACATTTTATATAAACATTTTACATAAAAAGACATTTAATTAGATCTAGAGGAATTTCCATTAATGAAACTTTGGGTCGTTATAGTTTTCCCCCCATAAGAAATTTCTCCCTCAAAATTCCCTTTTACAACACTAAAACAGATGTGGGTAACTAAGCTTCATCATTTCCTCTGATTCCCAAGTCGCTTCTTCAAACTTGTGGTTTATCCACAACACCTTGACGAGGGGCATTTTCTTATTTCGTAAAACTTTTTCTCTACGATCTAATATCTTCACTGGTTGTTCCACATAAGAAATATCATCCTCCAACTATACCACCTCAGAATAGAGTACATGTGAAGGGTCCGGTATGTACTTCCTTAAGAGGAATACATGAAAGACATCATGTACATTGGACATGGTAGGTGTATGTGCTAGTCGATAGGCCACAGACCCAACACGATGAAGAATATCGAAGGGGCCGATGTACCTTAGACTTAACTTCCCTTTATTTCCAAACCTCATGACCTTCATCCACAAAGATAAGCATAGAAAAACCATGTCTCCAACTTTAAATTGAAGGTCTCGTCGACTATTATCTGCATAACTCATCTGTCGACTCTAGGCTGCCTTGATATGATGCTGAATGTTTTTCACCTTCTCCACCATTTCCTCGACCATTTCTGGTCCAAACAGCTTACGTTCACCAACCTCATCCCAACATGCCGGTGTTCTTCACCTTTTCCCATATAGGGCTTCATATGGTGCCATTTGGATGCTCGAGTGGAAACTGTTATTATAAGAGACTCAACTAGAGTAAGATGTTGATCTCATCCTCCTTTAAATTCCATTGAGAATGCTCTCAACATTTCCTCATGTGTTTGGATAGTCCGCTCGTATTGGCCATCAGTTTGAGGATGCTAGGTCGTACTGAAGTTCAGTTCAATATTCAGAGCATTTTGAAGACTCTTAAAAAACATAGAGGTGAATCGTGGATATCAGTCCGACACAATAGATAGTGGCACTCCATGCAGCCTTACCACTTCCCTGATATATATCCATTCCAGTTGATCCAATAAGAAATCCTCCTAAATAGCAATGAAGTGTGCAGTATTTGTATTTCGATCCCCAACAACCCAGATTTCATTGTTGCCTTTGGATGTCCTTGGAAGTCCAGTGACAAAGTCCATGGTAATGTTCTCCCATTTCCATTCTGGTATGGGCTATGGTTGCATCATCCCCTTATACTTATTCCTCTCTTCCTTCACTTGCTGGCACACCAGTCACTTTGATGTATATTCTGCGATATCCTTTTTCAGATTGTTCCACCAAAAGTTTTCTCAGAGATCTCGATACATCTTTGTTCTCCCTGGGTGAATAGAGAAATTTTAACTATTTGCATCATCCAAAAGTTCTTTCTTCATCTCCGGACTTGATGGAACACATAGCCTTTTCTCAAATCGCATAATTCCTTCTTCATTAACATTAAACTCTGAGGATTTCCCTTTTTTGATAGCTTCCACGTTTTCCTGACTTCCCACATCATCCTTTTGAGCATCCTTTAACCTTTCTAAAAGAGACGGTTGATCAATCATTTGTGAAAGTATTGATGATGTTCCGTTATTTATGATTCCCATGTACATCTTCATCAAGTCTAAGAAGATTAGATCCTTCTCAATTCTCATCATTGATAGAATCACTAGGTCCTTTATACTTAGGTCATCGTCCACCTTGTTCGCTTTCCCAGGGTGGTAATGTATTGAACAATAATAATCCTTGATGAGATCTGTCCATCTTCTCTGGCGGATATTAAGCTCTTTCTCTGTGAATATATATTTAAGACTCTTGTGGTCAGTATATATCTCACATTTCTCCCCATAGAGATAATGTCGCCAGATTTTCAAGGCAAAGATCACCGCCGCCAACTCCAGATCATGCGTTGGATAGTTTTTCTCATGGATTTTCAACTGCCTTGAGGCATATGATATCACTTTATCATTCTGCATCAGCACACAACCTAACCCCTTCTTCAAAGCATCACTGAATACCAAAAAAATTTCCCCACTTGTGGGTAAAGTGAGCACAGGCGCATTGATAAGCATCCTTTTCAAATCCTTGATGCTTTCTTTCCATTCATCACTCCAAGAAAAAATTACTCCCATTCATGTTATCTTGGTATGAGGGTTGGAAAATCGTGAGAAATTTCTCACAAATCGTCGATAAAATCTAGCTAACCCAAAGAAGCTACGGATATCTGTTACCAATGTTGGCCTCAGCCATTCCCCAATTGCATCTGTTTTGGAAGGATCCACAGATATCCCATTGCGTGTGATGATATGGCCCAATAATGAGACTTTCTTCGACCAAAACTCATACTTTCTGTACTTTGTATAGAGCTTCTCCTTGTACAATGTCTCCAGTATAGTTCTTAAATGCTCCTCATGATCCTCCTTGGTTTTGTAGTATATTAGAATATCATCTATAAAGACTACCACAAATTTGTCTTATTAATCTCTAAAGACTCTATTAATCAAGTCCATGAAGATTTCTGGAGCATTGGTGAGTCCTAAAGGCATTACTATGAATTCATAGTGCCCATATCTTGTATGAAAAGCAGTCTTGTGGACATCTTCCTTCTTCACCCTTACATGATAATATCCCGACCACAAATCTACCTTGGAGAAGAATTGTGCTCCACGCAGCTGATCAAACAAGTCATTGATCCATGGTAGAGGATACGTTTTCTTTATCATGATTTTGTTAAGTTCATGATAATCGATGCAAAGTCGCATTGACCCATCCTTCTTCGTGACAAAGAGGACCGGTGCACCCCATGGTGATGCACTTGGGCATATAAACCCTTTATCCAGATTCTCCAGTAGTTGTTTTTTTAGCTCTTCAAGATCCACGACAGCCAATCTATATGGAGTCTTGGATATTGGTAGCACCCCTGGTATAAGTTCAATTGAGAATTCAACATCTCTTCTTGGAGGAAGACCAAGCAGTTCCTCAGGAAACACTTCAGTGAATTCCCTCACAATAGGCATTTCTTCAAGGACGGTTTCTTCTTTGGACTCAATCATCTGAGCCATATACGCATGATCATAGGGCAGTAATATCCATGCTTGAGATGATGGAGCTAAAGGAGATTCATCTTCCTCCTTACACTTGTAAATAATGAGGGGTTTATTCTTCATATGGAGTGTGATTTCCCTCTCCTAACAATTTATGTTGGCTCTATATAAGGAAAGACAATCCATTCCAATAATTTCATCAAATTCCTCCAGAGGGAGTATGAAGAGGTACACCGGGAAATTCAATCAACATATTATCACAGGGGAGGACTTATATTCATGGGATGAAATGATTTCCCCATTTTTCGTACTCACCAACATCTTTACTTCCATGATTTGGGGTGGTGCTGGGATTGTTCTACTAAACTTTCGAGATATAACAGAATGCGTAGAACCTGAATCAAAAAGTACGTTCTTTATTCTTGACTGAATAACTAGCATACCTGTCACCACTTCGTTGTCGGGGTTCACTTCAGCAGAAGTGATGGAAAAATCTCTTCCATGCTACCTTGGAGGTTGTTGGTTCCCTATGAAAACCTTTGGATTAGGGAACTAATTTGCAAGGTGCCCTGGTTCTTTGTAGTTGTAGCAATGAACAACACGTTGAGGTTCGAATGGAGAATTCCTATCCTCTTTCACAGCCGCAGGTCTTTCATGCCGACAGTTAATAGCTAGGTTCCCTTCTCTTCCACACCAAAAGCATTTCCTCATCCCCTTGAGGCAATTTCCAGGGTGCTTCTTTCCGCACTTTTGGAAAGTGGGGTACTGGATCTTCTTAGCACCGTTGGATTTATCAATCGTACCGCCAGCATTGAATTCCTCCTTATTCTTCTTGTCCCCATGATACCCCTATGATTTCTCGATCTCCATTTCAACCTTAAGGGCACATCAGACAATTTCCTCATAGCTGCCGAAGCCACGGATCGCTAATTCTTTTCGCAGGCTAGGCTTCAGCCCACCAAAGAAGCGGTCAACCTTGCATTCGGGGGTAACGAAAAAGCTGAAAGCGTATCATGAAATCCTTGTGGAGTTTTCCTCGTATGCTCCAACAGATTATTCTTCTTTTTACTTCAGGGAAATGAAGTCCCTTTCCATCTTAATCCAGAGGGTGTGCGGAAAATATTTATCGAAAAACATCTTCCAGAAATCCTTCCATTCCAACGCCTTGATCTCCTCCTTAGGCTTCGTATTTTTTATCAACGTCCACCATTGATCAGCTTCTCCCTCCATATGATAAGCCTCCAGGAGAACCTTCTCTTGTTCAGAACATTGAAGGATGGAGAAGATCTTTTCAATGGAGTTGATCCATTATTCAGCGATCATGGGATCATATGATCCACTAAAAGTAGGAGGCCTTTGTCTCATGAAGCTCTCGATAGTGACTTGATCCTTCTTAGGGGGGTTTGGAAATTCCTCTTGACCCGTGTTTCTATTCAAATATTGAGTTATCTGAGAGAGAAGTGTGACAAAGTTCGCGATTCCCGCTCCCATTGGATTGGGCATCTCATTAGTACAGTCCTCACACTGATCTTCCAATCGGTTGTTAGACCAAGTCCTCCTATTACTGGCCATTGGCTGGAATAAATGGAAAGTTAGGGGTAACACATAATGGGTAATCCAAATACAAAAGTTGATGACTTATAAATAAACTTTTATTTCCTTAATTCATGATTTTATAGGCTTCAATCAAAGCTTTTCATGATCTACTTTCTAACATATATTCTTAGGGGAATTTTTTTAATTCCCTTAATAAGGGTTCATACTAAGCTTGTGAATTTATCAAAACATATCCCCCAGGTGTTTCGTAACCAAGAGTGCAGCAAGACCCATTGTCGTGCACTAGTTCCCGTTGGAGTCTAGCTCAAAGCGGTGTTTTCGGGTTTTACCTCTAGGATACATTTGTGCCAGAGCCGCCTCTACCAGTTCGTATCCAGACAAGGATGTATTTTCTTCATAAACCAATTACTCAGTACTTACAAAAACATAGGGATGTTTTTATTATACTTAGTCTTGTCTCTAAGGATTTACTAGGGTTTTCTAATCCTAATCCCAAAAATAACTAAACCTATCCTCTGATGCCAACTATGACAACCCTGCTTATTTTACAAACATAAAATTGATTTATTACATAAATTGTTCACTTGATACAACATGGAAGATTGAGAGGTATAGAGTCATTGTGTCTTAGGATCATTACATAACAACCTAAAACATGAAGTACAACATCTTTATTGAAAACATCTTTTACATGACCACTACATTCCCTTGTACTTAGAATTGTATGGGATAACCTGAGGACATGCATAAGAAAAGGGGTGAGCTATAAATCCCAGTAAGGGAATAAACATGGAATACATGAAAAGTACAAAACATGTTAGACAATACTCATATCAATATATCACAAGAGAAACATTAACATAAAGGCATGATAAAGCATGATAATCATAACATGGAAATGTGGCAACAACACTTAACATGGAATTAGCATGAACCAAGGCTCATTTCACATGGAGCATGAGTAAATCCTAATTTCACATGAATCATGAGTAATCCCTAATTTCACTTGAATTAGAATGATTCAACACTCATTTCACATGAATTATCATGATACTATACCTTTTCCAATGCATTGGAGCGCTATAAGGACGTACCCTTCATAAACATTTCATTTCATGCATAAGTGTGCCACATGGATCATAAAACACGGATTCATAAAACATAATCATTTATTCCATGACAAAGGAATGTGGAATGAAAATTTATGATCAATAATTAAATGTACATGAAGGTGAATACACTTGATGGAGAAATGGGCATGGTATTCACTACACAATGGCATTGGCTTAGAAAATCGGTGTAATTTTGGCAGCGTAACGGCGTGATATAAAAATTCATAAAAAATGTTTGATGAGAGAGAAAGGGGTGTATCATCATATATACATGAAATGGAAAGTAAGTGGGTCATATAGATATATGTTCCAACAATTTTAATGGAATTTATAATCATGATAGAAAAGTATTGCTTGAATGTAAATGAGGAGAGAGAAGTTCCTTTCAGAATTTCGACATAGTAACAGGTGTACATGGGAGGGATTTAATGAGAGAGAAATGGGTCTCCCATCATTAAAACAATAAGATTTTAGTATGGGGGAGGTGAAGAACCATACCCCGGCATTTATAATTGAAATTCAAAGGGCATAACAATATTAAGAAAATCGGACAAAAAAAGTGAAAGGAAGAAAAACCCTTACTTGGAAGTGTGCTTCCAAAGGCTTGAGAGAGGTTTGAGAGAGGGTTATTGGGAGCTTGGGGAAACTTGGGAAGATTATAGAGAGATTATGGAAGAGGTTGGACGTACTCCAAAGGCTTTGAGTAAGGAGGAAGTGGGAACTTGGGTGGGTTTATATAGGAAAGGTGAGTGAATTCTTTATTATTTAGGTTTGGGACCCCTTACATTAAACTAATCCAAACCACAAATCAGCTCATGGTTTTTGCCCATGGTTTTTTGAAAAGGGGAGATAAAAAAATATTTTATAAGGCTAAAGTCCGAACTTCTTAAAATAATGGGGTTTCTTATGTGGAAGTGAGTCACACTCCCATGGAAAATAATTTAAAAAGACAAGATGTTTAATAAGTCTTGAGGGGTCCATTAATTCTTTGTAAAATAAATCAAACAAACCCAAAATCAAATTATTTTAATGGTAGAACATATATTGGCCAAACATAAAGCTTATATTATTTTATTACATCCCTATTGGGTCATTATGATGTCATAAAACACATTATACATTTAAACGATATTTAATTTTTACCCAAAAATTTGACTATCTCAGAAGATTATGAAAAATTCACCATTGGATAATTTCGACATCCTGATTCCAAAAATAACATTTATTTAATCTAAATAATTTTCTAAATATTTTAATTTTCACTTTTAAAATAAAAATCGACATTTATCGAAAATTCACGGGTTTTGAGAAAAATGGCTTTCAAAGCTTAATAAAAATTACAATTGCATTCATAAAATTAAAAGATAATTTTAATAAAAATTAATTAAATAATAATAATACTATTTTATTAAAATATTATTTAATTTAAAAATCCCTTAATTTAATAAAATAGAATTCTTAATGAAATAATAACTAAAAACACTATTTGTACTTTTAAAACTATTTACAATGTATCAATGATGACAAGAAACTATATTCATTATTATATACAAAAATAATGTACATGAACATAGTACTTGAGATTTGTTACATAACCCCTTAAAATAGCTACATAAGACCAAAGTGTAAGGTGTGCGATGGTGACAGACTCTTGGGGTGGCTCAGATAACATCGCTCGAGTGGTAATCTCTATCAACTTACACTTTTCCCGTAGATAGTGTCGTTCGAGATTTACATGATGAATCTCAGCTTGGGCTTGGTCAAGAGAGAAACCCAAGGATGCCACCTCTTTTCCAAGCTCCGAAAAATGGGCTTCTTATGAAGAAATTCTACTAGATGGGGTCATCTCTTCTTTTGTCTGAGTAAATTGGATTTGTTAAATCCCTGTATTTATACTAATCATGTGATCACTGTTCCACGACTAAATAGTAATAGTCACAATTCTTAACATAAAACCAAAGAAGTTGACATTTTATATAAACATTTTACATAAAGAGACATTTAATTAGATCAAGAGGGATTTCCATTAATGAAACTTTTGGTCGTTACAGTGCTTTCTCTCTTCGACCGCTGTTCTAGATTGTGTTTGCAGAGACGATACCTCTATGGATGGGTCAACGACTTAGAAGCATTCAATAGTGGATGGGATTTCATTGGCGGAGAGGTTTCTGGCCTCTTCAATGACAATTCACGACGGGCTGGATTTCTCGGTTTTTGATGCTCCAAGATTCCCATCTGCTTGCAGAGCTATGCCTGGGATAATTTCGGTGGCACCATAGGCATTACGTCCTTTATCGTTGGATATCGAAGGCATGGATTCAGATTGGTGGTGACATGATTTATCTTGTTTTTTGGGTTTTTATATTTGCTTGTTTTCAGTATGCTCTTAAGCTCCAGGTGTGTTCCTCTGCCTGATCTTTGTTTCAGGTTCCTGCTCCTGGCCTGTTTATTTTTTGTGGTGTTTTGGTTTTGGTCCATACATTCTGATGGGGCCAAATCAGTTTTTTTTTGCCTCGAATTTATTGTTGAAGTCTCTGGTTGGATCCTTCTGTTATGGATCAGTTTTTGGTGGTGGATGTTTCTGCTATGGGATGATGAGGTGATGCGTTTTGGTTATGGGTTCGGATTTATGGGTTGCTGGAAGGGTTGTTTGAGCTATGTGATGGTTCCTACTATAAATGCTGGTAGAAGTGTTGATGCACGGTGTTTTGATGATTTATTGGGTGACTGTTGTAAGTGGATCATAGGGTGTGCCTGCTCACCTTTGTCACTTCCCTTGACTTGTTCAACCACCTCTGCTCTTGCTGCCCTTCCCATCACACTAGACTCTATTTTGGTTTGGTATGATGGTGCATGTGGCGGTGTTGGGATGGTGTTGTTGGTTCAGCTTGGTGTCAAGGGTGTGTCTCGGAGGGGCATAGTTGTTCTGTGGTGTAGGTTTGATACACTAAGATTGGAGTATAGGTTGATGGTTTCCGAGCATGGTACGGTGCTGAAATATGGTGTTGGTGAGGCATGCCTTACTGTGGTGCTACTGATTTCGTGCTGATGATTTCTGATGGAATTGTTGATGGTGGTTATGGTAATGTTGGATACTGGTTCCTGATTGGCTGGTGGTTCTGTGATGCTGGTGGTGGAAATGATTGGAAAGGAGGTGCTCGGTGATGAAAAATGTGTTGTGGGATGCTGGTTGCTGGTTGGTTGGGAGATGCTGATGAAGATGACTCTTTTTTTAAGCTTTACATGCGTTTGTGCGTCTTTTGGATTTTTTTTGACTTGTGGGTTTTGTGGGGGCATCCAGGGTTTTTGGGTGTGGGTTGATGAACCCACCCCTCCCTTGTCTGCAATGTCTTTTTTTCTTTCGAATAAATTTTTGGGGGCCAGGAATAGCCTGGCCTCACACCTCTTCTGCCCTAGAAACCCTAATAAACCATAATAAACTCTAATATAAACATAGAAAGCCTAAAAACGGTCAAAAATAAAAAGAATTCCCACAAAAAAAATAAAAACACGCTACATTATCTTAAAATACCTAACAAACACTAATATAACCAAAAAACAAAAAAACTAATAAACCCATAAAAAACCCTAATAAACCCTAAAAATCACTAATAAACCATAATAAAAACGAATAAACCCTAATAAAACCATAATAAAACCCTAAAAATACATTCACAACCCTAATAAACCTTGACACGCCATAATAAAACCTAATAAAACCCAACTAAACCCCAATAAACAAAAAAATGCAAAAAATCCATTAAAAATACCTAGAAACCCTAATAAACCATAACATATTTAAATAAGAGCTAATGAACCATTAAAAATGCTCACAAACACTAAAAATGAGCAAATAAAACCTAAAAAGTCATAACAACCCCTCATATATATTAACAAAATCTAAAAAAACTCATATACCCTAATAAAAACACTAACAAACCCTAGTAAACCCTTAAAATATCTAACAAACCCAAATAAACCGTACTCATCCCAACTAAACCCTAAAAAAACCTTAAAGATACATATTCAACCCTAAAAATACCTACTCAACCCTAATAAACCTTAACAAACCATAATAAACCATAATAAACCCCACTAAACCCTAAAAAATGAAAATATACCATTAAAAATCCCTAAACCCCCTAATAAATGCTAATAAAACCTAACAAAGCTTAAAAGCGTTAATAAACCCGAATAAACACTCTTAAACACTAAAATACCCAAATATACCCTCTTAAAAACTAATAAACCATAATGAACCATAATAAACCCTAATAAATCCTAAACATACCCAAATATACAATAATATATGATAATATACCCTAATAAAGCCAACTCAATCCTAATAAAACCCTAAAAATACCTAATAAACCCTTATAATCATTGACACACCATAAAAAACCCTAATAAAATCCTAATAACCCCCACAAAACCCTAAAAAGGATATTATACCATTAAATCCCTAAAACCCTAACAAACCATAATAAATGTTAATAACACCTAAAAATCCTAAAAATGATAGTAAACTCTAAAAAACCTCTAATAATAATTGTAGTAATAACGCACGTGCATGTGAATATTCATGTTCATGGTTTAAATAATAAATCATAAAGCATGTTCATGTGCATATGCATGCGCATTTTCACGTGAATGATAATAAATAATAAATTATAAATAATAATGCATGTGAATTGCATGTGTATGTTCATGTGCATGTGAATGATAATAAATAATAACGCACATCCAAGTGCATGTGCATGTTCATGGTAATAAACAATAAATAATAACAAAGTCCACATGAATGTTCATTTTCATGTGAATGATAATAAATAATAAATAATAACACGTGTGATAATAGAATAACACAAGTGCATTGCATGTGCACGTGCATGAGAATAAATAATAATAACACATGTGATAATAGAATAACACAAGTGCATTGCATTTTCATGGTCCTGGTAATAAATAATATATAATAACGCACATGTATGTTTATTTACATGTAATTATAATGATAATGACGCATGCACGTGCATGGTAATAAATAATAAATAACAATGCACGTGCATGTGCATTTGTATTTGATGATACAAACAACAACAACAACAACAATAATAATAGAATAACGCAAGTGCATTGCATGTGCACATGCGTAGTAGTAAATAATAAATAAATAATAGTAAATAAGAACGCACATGCATGTGCATGTGCATTTACATTTGATAATAATATTAATAATACTAATTGTAATAATAATAATAATAACACATGCATGTGCCTGGTAATAAATAATAAATAACAGTGCACATGCATGTTGATTTGCATGTGATAATGATAATAATAATGATAATGATAATAATAATAATAATGATAATGATAATAATAATAATAATAAAGATAATAAAAACTGTGATAATAATAATAATAATAATAATAATAATAAAATAATAGTACATGTGCAATGCATATGCACGTGCATGGTAATAAATAATATATAGTAACGCATGTGCATCTGCATTTTCATGTGATGATTATAATAATAACAGTAGTAGTATTATTGATAATAGTAGTAGTACAAATGCATGTGATAATAGAATATTTCATGTGCATTATGTGTGCACGTGCACGTGCACGGTAATAAATAATAATGCGTGTGCATTGAATTTTCATGTGACGACGATGATGATGATGATGATGATGATGATGATGATGATGATGATGACGATGATGATGATGATGATGATAAAAACAACGCATGTGATAATAGAATAATGCACGTGCATTTAATGTGCATGTATGTGAATTTTTATGTGCATTTGCATGTGATGATAATAACAAGAACAATAAAAACAACAACAACAACAACCACAATAATAATAATAACAATAATAATAACAATGCAAGAGACAATAAAACAACGGGTGTGCATTGCATGTGCACGTGCATTGTAATAAAAATACAATAATAATGCATCTGCATGTGCATGTGTATGTGGATGAGATGATGATAATAAAAATAATAATAATAGTAATAATAAGTTATAGGTGTTTGAAAAAACAATAGATAGGACAAAAATACTAGAAATGGGGTCTCGAAAAACTTATAAAATCCCAAAGTCATTGAAAAAGGAATAACATCTTCTTCAAGAATCCATTTCCACTCTGTGAATATACATACTGAATCTCATGGAACGAACTATGATAAAAAAACGTGTTGGAGGCCGAACAGACACACAGATCAGATGTTATGAACATTTTAAGAAAAGTTTAACAGGGATTCGTACACGGAAATGGAGTTTTGGAGGCCTTCTGATGGGTTTCTGGGTTTTTATGGTCTCAAAAAAGGCTTGAACTTTTTTGAAGTCATCATCTTCTGTAGATATCTTCACTTCTTTCGATTTGATATGCGGTAGAGCTCAAACGGACAACCGAAGTGAAAGTTATGGTTATTTGAAGTTGGAATTGTTTTTTGGAGGGGTATAAATAAGATATATTATATTTAATTGATATTCTCATAGTTTCTACTTAACTTGGTCCTCACTCCTCTCATGAGCTTTGATTTGACTGGTCACAATGCTCAAACAAACACCTAAAGAAGATGTTATGCCTATTTTAGTGAGTTGCGAGTTTCTTTGGTTTTTAGGTGCTAGAAGAGTTGATCAATTTAAAACGACTATAACTTTTGCTATGTTTGTTCATTTTGGCTATAACACATATCAAATCGATTATTGTGAAAATATATACACTCTGGTAACCACTAGAACCCTTTCTAAAATTCTTCAACCCCTAAAAGACCCAAAATCCTTTTGGATGGTCAAAATATTGGCTTCTGGTGTCTGTTTTTCAATAAATTCTTATATGGGTGTCCATTTGGATCTACCACATATAAAATAAATTCTTGTGACTAGACCTACACTCCTATAACAACTGAAGCAGCCTCTCGCATACTTGAAGGCCCAAAAAGGTACTTCAACCCTCCAAAAGACCGTAACTTCTACTTCGTCAGTTCGTTTTTCCACTACCACATATCAAATTGAAGATTTAGACTAAATCTACACATTTGTGACCAATAGGAACACCTTATCACGTTCTTAAAGTCCCAAAAGGTCCTAAAGTTCTTCAACTAACCATAACATCTACTCTGGGTGTCTGTTTTACCTCTACCACATATGAAATTGAAGCTTGCGACTAGATCTACACATCTATACCAACCATGAACAACTAAATAACCCTAACAAACCATGAATAGCCCCATAAACACTAAAACCATTAAAAAACATGCAAAACCATAACCAACCCTAACAAACCCTAACAAACACAATCAAACCCCAACAAACCCAAACAAACCCCAAAGAACATGAAAAAACATAACAAACCCTATCAAACCCTAACAAGCCCTATAAAAACCCAATAAGCACTAAGAAACCACAAAAAACCCAAAAAATCCCTAATAAACCCTAAAAACCCCTAAGAACCCATAAGAAAGACTAACAAAACCCTAAGTAAACATAAGAAACACTAACACAACCTTAGAAACCCTAACACGCCCTTAAAAACCCTAACACACCCTTAGAAACCCTAGCACACCCTTAGAAACACCAACACACCCATAGAAACCCTAACACATCCTTAGAAACCCTTATAAACCATAACACACCTTTAGAAACTCTAACCCCCCAATAAAAACCATAACCCACCCTTAGAAACCCTAACACACCCTTAGAAACCCTAACAAACCCTTAGACACCCTAAATCACTCTAATAAGCACTAATAAATCCTAAAAAACCCTACCAACCAATAAAAATCCATAATAAACCCTAATAAGCCCTAAAGCCGACTACTAAACCCTAATAAACACTAATAAATCATAATAAACCCTAAAACCATATTAGACCCCAATAAAAGCTACAAAATTCCTAAAAATCCAAATATTCAACAAAAATGCTATTAAACCATTCAAAACGGTAATATTCACAGAAAAATGCTAATAAACCCACAAAAACCAGAAAAACCCCTATAAACCCAAAAAACACAAAAAACTCAAAAAACCCAAAAAACCATAAAAATCCCTAAAAACCCTAAAAAATCCTACAAATCCTAAAAACCCCTAAAAAACTCTAAAACCCCTAAAAACATGAAAAAACCAAAAAATCTCGAAAACAAACCTAAAAAACCATAAAAAACTCAAAAAACCTCAAAAACCTCAAAAAAACGCTAAAAACCCTAAAAACCCCTAAAAACACTAAAAACCCTAAAAAGGCCTAAAACCCCAAAGCAACCCTATGAAACCCTTAGAAACCCTAAAAACCCCCTAAAAACCCTAAAAACATCAAAAGTACCCCTAATACACCATAATGAACCCTAAAAAACCCAAAAAACCCTAATGAACCACTAAAGCAACTAACCACACTACATAAACCCTAACAATTGCTACAAAAAACCGAAAAATGCTTCAAAACCAACAAAATGAAATAAAACCCCCGAAAACGCTAAAATAACCCAAAAAATGCATAAAAAATCTAAAGACACCCATAAAACCCAAAAAACGCATAAAACTCCAAACAAACCGTAACAAACACTAAAAACCCTAACAAAACCTGACAAACCCTAACAACCACTAATAACCACTAATAAACCCTAATAACCCCTAAAACCCACTATTAAACCCTAAAAACACTAATAAACACTAATAAATCGTAATAACCTATAATAAACCCTAACAAACTCTATTTGACCCTAATAAATGCTACAAAATCCCTAAAAGCTCTAATATACCATACAAAACACTATTAAACCATAATATACCCTAATAATCACTAAAAACCCAAACAAACCTGACAAAATGCCACAACAACGTTGAAATAATAGCCTACAAAACCCTACAACCCACTAATAAACCCTAAAAAGCACTAATAACCACAAAATAAATCATAACAAACCCTAATAACCCCAAATAAATCATAACAGATCCTAAAAATTCCAAATAAATCATATCAAACTGAAACATACCATAAAAAATGCCTAATAAACCTCAATAGACCCTAACAAATCATAATAAAACCTAATAAATGGTAATAAACCCAAATACATGTTACTAAACCCTAATAAATAAAATAAACCCTAATAAACCCTAATAAATCCTAAATAACCCTAAAAGGGTTGATAAACCCTAGAAAAAGCTATTAATTCCTATAAAATCCCAATAAAACCCTAATATAAAATAAAAAACACTAATAAACTATAACAAATCCTAAATAACACTAATAAACCCTAAAGAACCCTAATAAACCATAAAGAACTATATCAAACTCTAAAGAAAACTAAAAAACCCTAAAGAACCCAAAAAAATGATAAAACACGTTATATAAACCCTAATAACCGCTAAAATACCCAAACAAACCCTAAAAGCACTACATAAACCCTAGAACTGTAACATAAACCCTGAAAAATACCACATAAACCCTAAAAACGCAACATTAACATTAAAAAATGCTACATAAAACCTTGAAAAACAATATAAACCCTAAAAACACTACATGAACCCTAAAAATGTTACATAAACCCTAAAAATGAAACATAAATGCTACATCACCCCTAAAAACGCTACATAAACCCAGAAAACGCAACATAAACCCTAAAAAATGCTACATAAAACCTGAACCCTATACAAGCTACATAAACCCTAAAAACATTACATAAACCCTATAAATGATACATAAAATCTGAAACTTCTAACTAAACCCTAAAAATGCTACATAAAGACTAAAAATGTTATGTAAACACTAAAAACGCTACAAAAATGCTAAAAAATGCTACCAAACCCTAAAGATGCTTTAAAACCCTCAAAAATATTATACCCAAATAAAAAATAATATAAAAAATTAGACCCTAATAAACCACTAATAAACTCTAATAATCCCTAAAAACACCTTATAATCCATAAAACCCCTAAGAAACTCTACTCAACCCTAATAAAACCCCAAAATACCTAATAAACCCTAATAAATGATTATAAAACCTAATAAACCCTAAAACACATTAATAAAACCTAAACAACCCTAAACAACCCCAATAGACACTAATAAACACTAATGAACCCTAATAAACCCCAAAAAACCCTGAAAAGCCCTAACAAACCATAAAAAAATCCAAATAACCCATACTCAACCCTAACAAAACTTAACACAACATAATGACCCCTAATAAAACCCTACAAACCCCTAATAGAGAAAACAATGCTAGTATACCTTAAAAAATCCCTAGAAACCCTCTTAAACTCTAATATAACCTAATAAACCCTAAATACGCTCACAAATAATAAAAAACAATCACAAACAATAAAAACACACTATATTACCTAAAAAGACCTAAAAACACGTATATAACCTAATAAAGACAAGAAAGACTAATATACCTTAAAAATCCCTAGAATCCCTAATAAACCTTAATAAACTCTAACATAACCTAAGAAACCCTAAAAATGATCACAAACAAAAAAAATGCTCACAAACAATAAAAACATGCTATATTATCTAGAAAGACCTAACAAACACTAATATAACCAAAAAAACTAAATAACTAAATAACCCCTAATAAACCCTAATAAAACCAAAAAATCCCTAATAAACCCTAATAAAAACTAATAAACCCTAATAAAACCATAATAAAACCCTAAAAATACCTTCTCAACCCTAATAAACCTTGACACAACCTAAAAAAACCTAATAAAACCCAACTAAACCCTAATAGACAAAAAAACACAAACAACCCATTAAAAAGCTCTAGAAACCCTAATAAACCATAATAAATTCAAATAAAAGCTAATAAACCATTAAAAATGCTCCCAAACACTAAAAACACAATAATAAAACCTAAAAATTCATAACAACCCCTCATATATATTAACAAAAACTAAAAGACACTCATATACCCTAATAAAAACACTAACAAACCCTAATAAACCCTAAAAATCCCTAACAAACCCAAATAAACTGTAATCAACACAAATAAACCCTAATAAAACCTTAAAGATACTGGCCCAACCCTAATAAACCCCTAAAAGTACCTACTCAACCCTAATAAACCTTAACACACCATAATAAACCCCACAAAACCCTAAAAAACACAAATATACCATTAAAAAGACCTAAAATCCCTAATAAATGACAATAAAACCTAACAAAGCTTAAAAGTTCTAATAAACACTAATAAACACCACCAAACACTAAAAAACTCTAATATACCCTCTTAAAATTTAATAAACCATAATAAACCCTAATAAATCCTAAACATACCCAAATATACCATAATGTACCATAATATACCCTAATAAACCCAACTAAATCCTAATAAAACACTAAAAATACCTAATAAACCCTAATAAACCTTGATACACCATAATGAACCCTAATAAAATCCTAATAACCCCCACCAAACCCTAAAAAACTCTAATATACCATTAAAAACCCTAAAACCCTAACAAACCACAATAAATGTTAATAACACCTAAAAATCCTAAAAAATGATAGTAAACCCTAAAAATACATCTAACAATAATAGTAGTAATAACGCACGTGCATGTTCATATACATGTGCATGGTTTAAATAATAAATCATAATGCACATGCATGTGCATGTGCTTGCACATTTTCATGTGAATGATAATAAATAATAAATTATAGATAATAACGCATGTGAATTGCATGTGCATGTGAATGATAATAAATAATAAATAATTACACACATACATGTGCATCTGCATGTGCTTGTGCATGTGCATGGTAATAAACAATAAATAATAACCATGTCCACATGAATGTTCATTTTCATGTGAATGATAATAAATAATAAATAATAACACATGTGATAATTGAATAACGCATGTGCATTGCATGTGCATGTGCATTAGAATAAATAATAATAACACATGTGATAATAGAATAACACAAGTGCATTGCATTTGCATGTGCATGATAATAAATAATATAAAATAACTCACGTGCATGTGCATTTACATGTAATGATAATGATAATGAGGCATGCACGTGCATGGTAATAAATAATAAATAACAACGCACGTGCATATGAATTTGTATTTGATGATACAAACAACAACAACAAGAATAATAATAATAATAATAATAATAATAGAATAATGCAAGTGCATTTCATGGGCACGTGCATAGTAGTAAATAATAAATAAATAATAATAAATAAAAAAGCACATGAATGTGCATGTGAATTTACATTTGATGATAATATTAATAATACTAATTGTAATAATAATAATAATAACACATGCACGCGCATGGTAATAAATAATTAACAACAACGCATATGCATATGCATTTTCATGTGATAATGATAATAATAATGATAACGATAATAAAAATAATAAAAAAACTGTGATAATAATAATAATAATTATTATTATTATTATTATAAAATAATAATATGATTGCAATGCATTTTCACATACATGGTAATAAATAATAAATAATAACGCACATAGATCTACATTTTCATGTGATGATAGTAATAATAATATTAGTGGTGGTGGTGGTGATAGTAGTAGTATTAATGCATATGATAAAAGAATATTGCATGTGCATTACATGTGCATGTGTATGGTATAAATAATAACTCTTGTGCCTTGCTTTTTCATGTCATGATGATGATGACGATGATGATAATAACAATATTATTAATATTAATAATAACAACGCATGTGATAATAGAATAACGCATGTTCATTGAATGTTCGTGTATGTGCATTTGGATGTGCATTTTCATGTGATGATAATAACAATAACAACAACAACAACAACAACAACAATAACAATATTGACAACAACGCATGTGATAATAAAATAACGTGTGTGCATTGCATGTGCACGTGCATGGTAATAAAAATATAAGAACAAAACACATGCATGTGAATTGGAACTTGCATGAGATGATGATAATAATAATAATAACAGTAATACTAAGTTATAGTTGTTGGAAAAATTTTCAAACCTGACAAAAGTGCTAGAAATGGTGTCTCAAAAAACCTAACAAATCATATAGTCATTAAAAAAGGAAGAAATTATAATTCGGGTGTCCATTTCCGCTCCATGAATAGTCAAACTAAATCTCATGGAACGAACTCTGATAAAAACAGGTGCCAGAGGCCGAACAGACACACAAATCAGAAGTTATGACCGTTTTAAGAAAAATTTGACAGGGGACTGGACACAGAAATGGAGTTTTAGATGCCTTCTGATGGGTTTTTGGGATTTTCGGGTCCCAAAATTGACTTGAAATATGTTCATATTATCCTACTACGTAGATCTCTTCGCTGCCTTCGATTTGATATGTGGTAGAGCTAAAAAAGACAACCAGAGTGAAAGTTATGGCCGTTTGATGTTGGACTTTTTTTTGGATTGATATAACTAATATATCTTCTGTTTCTTTGATCTTCTCATAGTTTCGATTATACATGGTCCTCACTCATCTCACGGGCTTTGATTTTACTTGTCAAAATGCTCAAACGGACACCCAAAGGAGAAGTTATGACTATTTTAGTGAGTTGCGGGTTTCATAGGTTTTTAGGCACTCGGAGGGTTGCTCAATTTAAATCGAAACTATCTTATTCTAAGTGTGTTTGTTTTTATGCTACCACATATTAAATCTAATAATATGAAAAGATACACACTCTGGTAACCACTGGAACCCTTTCTGAAATTCTTCAATCCCCAAAAGACCCAAAATCCCTTCGGATGGTCAAAAGATTGCCTTCTTATGTCCGTTTTGCAATAACTTATTCTATGGGTGTCCGTTTTGTCTCTACCACATATCAAATTGAATCTTGGGACTATACCTACACTCATATAACTACTGAAGCACATTCTCACATCCTTGAAGGCCCAAAAATGTACTTAAACCATCCAAAAGACCATAACTTCTACTCTGGGAGTCCGTTTTGCCTCTACAATATATCAAATCGAATCTTTCAACTAGATCTAAACATCTGTGACCAATAGGAACACCCTATCACGTTCTCAAAGACCAAAAAGGTCCCTAAGTCCTCCAAATGACCATAAATTCTGTTATGGGTGTCCGTTTCACAACTACCACATATCAAATTGAAGCTTGCGACTAGCTCTACACATCTCTGACAACCATGAACAACTAAATTACCCTAAAAACTATGAACAAACCCATAAACACTAAAAACCATTAAAAACCACGCAAAACCCTAACAAAACCTATAAAACCCTAACAAACACTAACAAACACTAACAAACCGAAATAAAACCTAACAAACCCTAACAAACCCCCCAAAACCCAAAAAACATAACAAACCCTAAAAAACCCAAACAAACCCAAACAAGCCCAAACAAACCCCAAGAAGCACTAAGAAACCCCAATAAACACAAAAACCCCGAAGAAACCCTAAAAAAATGTAACGACCCGTCCTCGGGGCCCATGCCGTGACTACCCCAAGCCCACCTTCCATAGGCCAGGGGCTGGCGACTAGCACCAAGGCGTAAATCCCGGAAAAAGGGAAGGCATTGCCTTTGTAAAGTAAACCACAAACACCACAGAGCAAGCAGGTAGAAGTAAACACTAAGTAAAAACTGGTACAACAGTAAGTGTGGAAAAGAAAGTGGGCCAGTATACAAACCCAAACTAAAAGTAAAGTACAACTGGAAAGGAAAAATAGTAACTGAAAAGTAAAGTCGCAACGCCAAGCTGTCTACTGGAAATCCCACCTGAAGGGTGGGTATAGATAGCCTCCACTGCCCCTCGGGTCTAGCCGACCGCTCTGAGTACGTCTCGCCCAGTGGTCCACCTCCAGGTACTGTCCTGCTCCGCAAGCCTCAACCACGATCAGTGCTGTCTGTCGTCTGCAACTAACACAACGTAGTGCAGGCATAGCCCATGCAGGGGTGAGTATAAGCTACTCAGTAGGGACCCCGAGACCCCCGAAGGTCTCTCAGAATCCACAAAGGATAAACCACAAAGGAAAGATACAATCACGAAGTAACATCTGACACTACTTAGGTATATTCCCATACATATACCTAAGTCATCAATTCTCGTTCGTCTCCAACATCCGAACCCAAGTACAACCCAGTCCACATAGGAAAGCAAAACGTAAATCCACACAGGATAGCACAACACAATCCACATAGGAAAGAAAAACAGGATTCCGCTCACATAGGTATACTTCTTCATAAGACGATAAAGATGACCAGATATTGACAATGATTCATCTAAGCCATCAGACCCACAAAGGATCGATAGGTACTAACCCCCGCAATGACCCACAAAGGATCTGACCCACAAAGGATCGATAGGTAACTAACCCCCGCAATGACCCGCAAAGGATCTGACCCACACATGATCGATAGGTAACTAACCCCCGCAATGACCCACAAAGGATCTGACCCACACAGGATCGATAGGTAACTAACCCCCGCAATGACCCACAATGGATTTTACCCACACAGGATCGATAGGTAACTAACCCCCGCAAAGACCCACACAGGATCGGACCCACACAGGATCTGTAGGTGCTGGCCCACACAGGACCGCTGAGCGCTGACCCTCAGAGGATCAGACCCACACAGGATCGGTAGCACTGATCCACAAAGGATCGCTGAGTGTTGTAGTTATCGCCGTCAAATCCACTGAGGATCTATGCACAGTCGTCGTCGAATCCACTGAGGATCTCTGCACAGTCGTCATCGCAGTCGCAGCCAGCACTAGGGTTCCTGCACACAGCATGCTCGTTCGGGAGGGTCCGCTCCACGAGCTGAGAGGCTGATACATCAACTGACACATAGTCCAGAGTTGATGTATCCAAAAGTTCTGTATCTTCAACAGGAACTCAACGTCGCAGACGGTGCGTCAATCGGACGCCCGGTCTGAGAGTTATTGGCTTTTTCGTCCCCAGGGGCCCGGTTGGTTTTGAAGTTAAAACCTACCCAACCGTACTCCACCTACGTCCAAACCTTGGGTGGAGTAATCCAAAAGATCTGTCTCACTTAGAGGAATCCAACAAAGTCGACGGTACGTCAATCGGAAGTCCGGAGCTCAAGATACGAGCGTTTCCGCTTCGAGGGCCCGATTGGTTTCGTGTACGAACCAACCCGGACGAACCCAAAGTACTCTGAAACCTTGAGGGCGATATACCGAAACGACCGTCTCGATCCAAGGATCTCATCTCCGCTGACGGTGCATCGATCGGAGTCACGTACCTCATGTTATGAGAAAAAGACCGAAAACGTCCGAAAACGGGGGGTCTGGGCCCGGACCGACCCGGCCCAACCCCCCCTGGGTCGACCCGACCCGGGTCCGACCCCGCCCGGCCAGGGTGGCCTGGACGGTTATGGCCGAGTGGTGCGGGGGGCGTGCTGCCCCCGCATGAGAGAACCGCGGCCCCGCGTGGGGCCTCCCTTGCCAGCGGATGCGGCAGCCGGCCGCGTCCCGTCCCTGGCCGGACCCGCGCGGTCGCGGGTCTGTCGGCCGCCGCCGCGGCTTCAGCCGCGTTGGTTCTCCTCGGCGGCGCACCGGACGCCGCCGCCTTCCGTCGCTGGCACCGCCGTGCCGGCATGGTGCGCCGGCGGTTTGCTCCGCTGACCACCGGATGAGTTCCAGTGGTCGGAAATCCTTGCCGTCTTCGCCAAAAGTCCTCTCGGGGTTCGTCCTTCATTACGAGGACCCCGCGTGGCCCGTGCGGCCTACTTTGTCGACATCCACCATTTCGCACACCAATAACGAAAGGGGGAAGTGGGCTCAGACTTGTTCGTTAGTCCGCACCAACCGCGTTCGCAGTTTTAAAAGTCTCACAACAATTTTAATCAACGCTGTGGGTATAAATCACAAAGATTTAAAGAATCAAAATCCCTACCTCTTTGTTGTCGTCGATCGAGAGTTCTTCGCGGAATTGACCATCGCGGAAGAAGAGGATCGTCGCGTCGTGGAAGGGCATTGCGTCATCGCTGAACACGGCATCGCGTCGAAGATCTCTGAGGGTTAAAGAAAACACAAAGATTTAATTTCACGAATTAAATCTATGTTGAGGATAAAATCCACAAAGGAAAAATTAAAAGATCCGTAATCCCCTACCTCAATCGGTGTTGATCGAAGGTTGTCGTGGGGAAGGATCGTCGCAGAAGAATGTTGGGGGAGGAGAATTGTCGGCGTCACGGTACACGGCGTCGCGTCGTCAATCTCCGAGGGTTCAGTGTTCTTTGTCGCCTTTCATCGAAGGCCGACGTTCTTTGCGTTCTTCACGTTCTTCGCGAAGGAGGATGAAGATATAGTTTCTCCAAATCCTCTTAACAATCCGCACCCAAGAAGAACGTATGTTGGTCTTATTTTATTACATGCCAACAATTTAAAAAACATGTTAAGAAACGAACCATTAATTCGGTGAATTAATGGTAACGACTTAACTGTCCATTTAATAGGGGCATTAAGAATTTAGAAAACGCACCAGTTGACTTTCCTTAAAGAGGAGTTTTCATAGGTGCGTTACTTAGGGGAAAAGAAACGGTGGGGCTAGTGCGGGCCCCACCTCACAAATATCCTACCAAGAGGGTAGGATATTTTGGGTTCCACCCTATCCGCTTCAACTTAGATTAAGTGGCTTTAAGTGGCTTTATGTTAAATAAAATAAAGTTGTCGCACCACTTTATTTTATTTTTCTTCACTTAACCCCAAAAATTAAAAACCACACCCGAGAAAACGCAACTCTGGAAGAGGAGTTTCTAAGCAAGTACCGGCGCTGCGATTCCATCGGTTCCCTCAAAATTCGATTCTGAGCACCGGTTCAATAGTTAGAAAAACCTGCTCGTTCGTTCACTGAACGTACCTGAGCCAAACTTCGGAAAATGATTCCGGGCACACCGGGCCTCGGAATCACGTGCCGTCAGAAACTGCGTTCTTGTAAAATTCCAAAGAAAATTAAGAAAAAAATTTCCTTGAAATTTACGGGTCTTTACATCACTCCCACCTCAGGGATTTACGTCCCCGTAAAGATACATCATAAAATAGGGAAACAAATGTGGGTACTGAGCATGCATCTGAGCCTCCCGCTCCCAAGTGCTCTCCTGGAGGTTCCCGTGCTTCCATCTAATGCGCACTAGAGTAATCGACCATCCACATAGGACCCACTCTGGTCAATCCTCGATCTCCACCGGGGCCTCCGCAAAAGTCTCCCCATCATCAACGTCTAGCTCCCCATGGTCAATGATATGCGTCGTGTCGTGAACGTACCTCCTCAGCTGAGATACGTGGAAGACGTCGTGCACCCGGTGCAACTGAGGTGGTAGAGCCAGGCGATAAGCCACCTCGCCAATCCTGCTGAGGACCTGGAATGGTCCGATGAAGCGTGGAGACAACTTTCCGCCTCGACCAAATCTCCGTAAACCACGTCGAGGTGAGACACGTAAAAAAGACATGGTCGCCATCCTCTAACTCTAGTGGACTCCGCCTCTAGTCAGCATAAGACTTCTGCCAGCTCTAAGTTGTCCTCATCCGCTCCTGGATGACCTGGACCTTCTCTGTCGTGGCCCGGACCATCTCTGGTCCCACAAGTGCTGACTCCCCACAGTCTGTCCAGCACAAAGGAGATCTGCAAGGTCGTCCGTACAACGCCTCATATGGTGACATCCCGATGGTGGAGTGGTAATTGTTGTTGTACGCAAACTCCACCAAGGGTAGGTGGTCCTCCCAGCTGCGACCAAAGTCGAGGACACATGCGCGGAGCATGTCCTCGAGAGTCTGAATGGTCCTCTCCATCTGACCATCCGTCTAAGGGTGAAAGGCGATGCTTAGATGTAGCTGCATCCCGAACACCCCTTGCAACCCCTTCCAAATCCAGGAAGTAAAGCGAGCATCCCGATCGGAGATGATAGATCATGGCACACCGTGAAGCCGTACAATCTCCTGAACGTAGAGACGTCCCAAGCTCTCCACTGAGACCTGCTCTCTGATGGGTAAGAAGTGAGCCGACTTGGTGAGTCGGTCGACAATCACCCAAATAGAGTCGTGGCCTCTAGAAGTGCTTGGAAGTCCAGTCACGAAGTCCATAGATATCCCATCCCACTTCCACTCCGGGACATCCAAGGGCTGTACCAAGCCTGCTGGTACCTGATGCTCTGCCTTCACTTGCTGGCAGGTGAGGCATCGAGAAACAAACTCCACCACATCCTTCTTCATGCCCGGCCACCAGTGCTATCATCTGAGGTCCTGGTACATCTTCGCCACTCCAGGATGTACCTACAAAGGAGAAGTGTGAAAATCTCCCAGCACCTCCTCCCGTAAAGCAACTGGTACCAAGGTATGTCCTCTGAAAAGGACATCGTGCTCTGCTCCAAAGGAGAAACCATCAGGTGCCTGTCCTGAGGATATCTTTGCACGCCGCGTCTCACAGTCAATGTCCCTACGCTGTGCCTATCTAACCCGCTGTAGTAGTGGAGGAGAGATTGTGAGTGACTAAAGGAAATCTGCTCCATCTCTATCCACAAAGGATATCCACAAAGCAGCTAGCTGCTCTGTCGCCTACTCGAGTAGCTGAATGCCTGACCTCCTGCTGAGAGTATCGGCTACCACATTCCCCTTCCCAGGAGTATGGACTATCTCAAAGTCATAGTCATAGAGGAACTCGATCCATCGCTGATATCTCAGGTTTAGGTCCTTTTGAGAAAAGATATACCTGAGACTCCGATGGTCAGAAAAGACTGTAAAGAGCTCACCCATCAGATAGTGTCGCCATGTCTTCAGAGCGAAGACCACTACTGCTAACTCTAGGTCATGGGTAGCGTAGTTATCCTCATGAGGCCTCAATTGACATGATCTGTAGGTGATCACTGCCCACTCTTGCATCAGGACACATCCGAGTTCGGTCCCTGATGCATCGCAGTAGACTACGTACCCTACTCCCTCCTCAGGAAACCTCAAGATAGGGGCGCTGGTCAATCTCTATCTCAGCTCCTGGAAGCTCTACTGACATATGTCTGACCACACAAAGGGTTACCCCTTCTTCGTAAGAGTTGAGAGTTGTGCCGCAACTCTGGAGAAGTCTGTCAAAAATCTCTGATAGTATCCAGATAGTCCCAGAAACTCTGCACCTCCGTCACGCTCTTGGGTGGCTCCCAAGCTAGCACTGCCTCGATCTTCGCAAGATCCACTGCAACTCCCGCCTTAGAGATGACGTGTCCCAAGAAGTGGACCTCACGTATCAAGAACTGACACTTCGAGAGCTTTTCATAAAGCTGGTGCTCTCGGAGTGTGCCTAGTATAACCCGTAAGTGGTGGGCGTGCTCCTCCTTAGTTGTCGAGTATATCAAAATGTCATCGATGAAGACCACGACAAATCGATCGAGGTATGGCTGAAATATCCTGTTCATGAGGCCCATGAACACCGCTGGAGCATAGGTTATGCTGAATGGCATAACCAAGAACTCATAGTGGCCATTCCGACATCTGAAGGCCGTCTTCTGCACGTCCTCGTCCCGAACTCTGAGCTGATGATAGCCTGACCTGAGGTCTATCTTCGAGAACCACCGTGCTCCCTTGAGCTGATCAAAGAGGTCATCAATCCTCGGTAGCGGATAATTGTTCCTCATTGTCACCTGGTTCAGGTGACGATAGTCGACACAAAGTCGCAAGCTCTCGTCCGCCTTCTTGGAGAACAATATCGGAGAAGCATAGGGTACAACATTGGGTCGGATAAATCCCTTGCCCTGCAAGTCCTCCAACTGTACCCGTAGCTCTCGAAGATTAGCGAGGGACATCCAATACGTTGGAGTCAATATCGGGGCTGTCCCGGGGTACAGGTTAATATAAAAGTCTACCTCTCTGCGAGGAGGTATCCCTGGGACATCTTTGGGAAAGACGTCCGCATACTGATCCACCACTGCAGAAAAACTAGGACTCCGCACGTCAACTGCTCCTAGGATGAGGCTATCCAACTGATGAGTGATGGGTTGTCCTCTCCTCTGCGGAAGTCCATCCTGTGCTGCGAAGGCTCCCTTCTCGCCGGTGAAGGTGAACCTACTCCCGTCGGTGTGTACACATCGCACCTTGCGCCTAATACAGTCAATCTGTGCATGGACTTTAGATAATCAATCCATGCCCAAGATGATGTCGTAAGGCCTCGACACCGCTACAAGAAGATCCCAGCCGAAGCTCTCGCCTCCTAGAGTAAGCTCACACTGCTGGCACCAGTGCGTAATCGTTGATTCTGCTCCCGTAGGAGTCTCTAGCCGTAAGGATCGAGCCAACAGCTCTGTCGGAATCTATGAGCTCCGAACAAGGGCAGCAGATATGAAAGAGTGACTCACTCCTGTGTCTATAAGAACTGCAACAAGGGTGTAATAGACACAGATAGTACCTCGAATCATCTCGGGCGCGCCGTGGTCATAGGCCTCCGCTGCCAAGAGCTGTGCCTGTCTCTGCCTGCCAGCTCCCTGTGGCCGGGGTGGACCTCCTTGTGGTGGTGGTGGTAGAGCCTCAAAGCGTCGCACACCACCTGCTGCTCGGCCAACTCCTCTGCCTCGTCCGCCTGCTCCCTACAGACCGCCACGGTCGACCCTCTACCTCTGCCTGTGTGGCCCCTCAACTGTCTGCTGCTCCTCGGCACGGTGGGTCGGGCAGTCACGAGTCATGTGGCCCTGCCCGCCGCATGTGTAGCACTGCCTGCCTCTCAAAAGTCTGGCTCCGCGCTGTGTGCCCCGCACTGCTGAGCCAGTGTCCTGAGGTCGTCTGCGTGAGGGTCTGGTCTGCCTGGACCCATGAGTCATCCGTTGACTTCCTGCCACAGAAGAATCTGCTACGTGCCACCCCGCGGTAGGTCTCACTGCTGATGAAGGCTCAGCAAGGAAGCTCTCGATCAAAAGGGCTCGCTCTAGTACTCCAGCCTAAGTCAGAATGCTGAGGGAGATCAGCGATGCCCTGATCTCGTGTTTCAATCCCCGCTCAAAGGTCCAGGCCCAGAAGAATGGGTCTCGTACCATGTCTATCGAGTAGCGTGAGAGATCGGTAAATCTCACCGAGTACTGGGCGACCGTCAAGCTGCCCTGCCGCAGCTGTAGAAGCTCCTGGATGCGTACCGCACGGAGGGTGGCCGGGACAAACTCTGAGCGGAAGAGGCTCTCAAAGTCTTTCCAGATAATAGATTCCTTATCGTGCACCTGGAGCATCAAGCTCCACCATCGTCCCGCTACCGCGTGCAGTAGGCTTGCTGCGAGGATCACCATGAGGTCTGCTGGTGTACTCACTAACCGGAAAAATCGTACAACTGCCTCCATCCAGTCCTCGGCTGCCTGGGGGTATGTCTCCCCACGGAACCTGGGTGGTCGCTGGCGCTGGAACTCATGCAGTGCACTAAGGCGACGTGCATCATCAGCGGCTGGGGCTGGAAGCAATGGTGGCTCGGCAGGTAGAGGTACCACTGATGCCTCATCTATCAAAGGGCCCTATACCGAAGCCTCGTCGCTCGACGGGATGTCGTCGCGCTCAACTCTCGCAACCCTAGCTGGCTGCCGTCGTGGGGCCATCCTGAAAAGGAAACAGGTGCGCCACGGTCAGAATAGTATACATGGTGAGCTAACAAAAAGTAATCACAAAGAAAACTTGAAACACACATGCAATCAATTTTTTCATGCATTAAGTCAGAAATCAGAAGTCAGGGTCCTGGTGTATGGATACGTCAGCCGCCGCACGAACACTAGACTCCCTTAACTGATAACCACACCCAATACGCTTAACATTATTTCTTCACATAGAAAAATATCAGAGTCCATGTTATGCGGTAGAACCAAACTGCTCTGATACCAATTCGTCACGACCCGTCCTCGGGGATCGTGTCGTGACTACCCCAAGCCCACCTTCCATAGGCCAGGGGCTGGCGACTAGCACCAAGGCGTAAATCCCGGAAAAAGGGAAGGCATTGCCATTGTAAAGTAAACCACAAACACCACAGAGAAAGCAGGAAGAAGTAAACACTAAGTAAAAACTGGTACAACAGTAAGTGCGGAAAAGAAAGTGGGCTAATATACAAACCCAAACTGAAAGTAAAGTACAACTGGAAAGGAAAAACAACAACTGAAAAGTAAAGCCGCAACGCCGAGATGTCCACTGGAAATCCCACCTGAAGGGTGGGTACAGATAGCCTCCACTGCCCCTCAGGTCCAGCTGACCGCTCCGAGTACGTCCCGCCCAGTGGTCTACCTCTAGGTACCATCCTACTCCGCAAGCCTCAACCACGATCAGCGTTGTCCGTCATCTGCAACCAACACAACGTAGTGCGGGCATAGCCCGTGCAGGGGTGAGTATAAGCTACTCAATAGGGACCCCGAGACCCCCGAAGGTCTCCCAGAATCCACAAAAGATAAACCACAAGGGAAAGATACAATCACAAAGTAACATCCGACACTGCTTAGGTATATGCCCATACATATACCTAAGTCATCAATTCTCGTTCGGCTCCAACATCCGAACCCAAATACAACCCAGTACACACAGTAAATCAAAACGTAAATCCACATAGGATAGCACAACACAATCCACATAGGAAAGAAAAACAGGATTCAACTCACACAGGTATACTTCTTCATATGACGATAAAGATGACTAGATATTTCCACTGATTCATCTATGTCGTCGGACCCACAAAGTATCGATAGGTACTAACCCCGCAATGACCCACAAAGGATCTGACCCACAAAGGATCGATAGGTAACTAACCCCCGCAATGAACCACAAAGGATCTGACCCACACATGATCGATAGGTAACTAACCCCTGCAATGACCCACAAAGGATCTAACCCACACAGGATCGATAGGTAACTAACCCCCGCAATGACCCACAAAGGATCTGACCCACACAGGATCGATAGATAACTAACCCCCGCAAAGACCCACACAGGATCGGACCCACACAGGATCTGTAGGCGCTGGCCCACACAGGACCGCTGAGCGCTGACCCGCACAGGATCGGACCCACACAGGATCGGTAGCACTGGTCCACAAAGGATCGCTGAGTGCTGTAGTCGTCGCCGTCGAATCCACTGAGGATCTCTGCACAGTCGTCGTCGCAGTCGCAGCCAGCACTAGGGTTGCCGCACACAACAAGCTTGTTCGGGAGGGTCCGCTCCACGAGCCGAGAGGCTGATATATCAACTGACACATATTCCAGAGTTGATGTATCCAATAGTTCTGTGTCGTCAACATGAACTCAACGCCGCAGACGGCACGTCAATCGGACGCCCGGTCTGAGAGCTATTGGCTTTTTCGTCCCCAGGGGCCCGGTTGGTTTTTAAGTTAAAACCAACCCAACTGTACTCCACCTACGTCCAAACCTCGAGAGGAGTAATCCAAAAGATCCATCTCACTTGGAGGAATTCAAAAAAGTCTACGGTACATCAATCGGACGTCCGGAGCTCAATATACGAGCGCTTCCGCTTCGAGGGCCCGGTTTGTTTCGTGTACAAACCAACCCGGCTGAACCCAAAGTACCCCGAAACCTTGAGTGCGATATACTGAAACGACTGTGTCGATCCAAGTATTGCATCTCCATTGACGGTGCATCGATTGGAGGCTCGTAGCTCATGTTATGAGCAAAAGACCGAAAAGGTCCGAAAACGGGGGGTCTGGGCCCGGATCGACCCGACCCAACCCCCTTGGGTCGACCCGACCCGACCAGTGCGGCCCGGCCCGGCTGGTTACGGGTGAGCGGCGCGGGGGGCGTGCGTCCCCAGCGTGAGAGAACAGCAGCCCCACGTGGGCCCGCCCTTGCCAGTGGACGCGGCAGCCGGCCGCGTCCCGTCCCTCACCGGACCCGCACGGTCACGGGTCTGCCGGCCGCCGGCACCGCCGTGCCGGTGGGGCACGCCGGCGGTTTGCTCCGCGGACCACCGGATGAGTTCCGGTGGTTCGAAATCATTGTCGTCTTCACCAAAATTCCTCCTGGGGTTCGTCCTTCACTGTGAGGACCCCGCGTGGCCCGTGCGACCTACTTTGTCGATGTACACCATTTCGCACACCAAGAACGGAAGGGGCGGTGGGTTCAGACTTGTTCGTTAGTCCACACCCACCGCGTTAGCAGTTTTAAAAGTCTCACAATAATTTTAATCAATGCTACGGGTATAAATCACAATGATTTAAAGCATCAAAACCCCTACCTCATCGTTGTCATCGATTGAGAGTTCTTCGCGGAATTGACCGTCGCCGAACACGGCGTCGCGTCGACAATCTCCGAGGGTTAAAGAAAACACACAGATTTAATTTCACGAATTAAATCTATGTTGATGATAAAATCCACAAATGAAAAATTAAAAGATCTGTAATCCCCTACCTTAATCTCCATTGATCGAAGGTTGTCGTGGGGAAGGATCGTCGTAGAAGAACGTCAGGGGAGGAGAATCGTCGGCATCGCGGTACACGGCGTCGCGTCGTCGATCTCCTAGGGTTCAGCGTTCTTCATCGCCTTTCGTCGAAGGCCAGTGTTCTTCACGTTCTTCGCGAAGGAGGATGAAGATACAGTTTCTCCAAATCCTCTTAACAATCCGCACCCAAGAAGAACGTATGTTGGTCTTATTTTATTACATGCCAACAATTTGAAAAACAAGTTAAGAAACGAACCATTAATTCGGTGAATTAATGGTAACAACTTAATTGTCCATTTAATAGGGGCGTTAAGAGTTTAGAAAACGCACCAGGTGACTTTCATTAAAGAGGAGTTTTCGCGGGTGCATTACTTAGGGGAATAGAAACGGTGGGGATCGTGCGGGCCCCACCTCACAAATATCCTACCAAGAGGGTAGGATATTTTGGGTTCCACCCTATCCGCTTCAACTTAGATTAAGTGTCTTTAAGTGAAATAAAATAAAGTTGTCGCACCAATTTATTTTATTTTCTTCACTTAACCCCAAAAATTAAAAACCACACCCGAGCAAACGCAACTCCGGAAGAGGTGTTTCTAAGCAAGTACCGGCACTGCGATTCCATCGGTGCCCTCAGAATTCGATTCCGATCACCGGTTCAAAAAACACTACATAAATCCTAAAAGCACTACATAAACTCTAAAAGCACTACATAAACTCTAGAACTGTAACATAAACCCTCAAAAAAAACTACATAATCACCAAAAAACACAACATAAACATTAAAAAATTCTACATAAAACCTAAAAACACAAATATAAACCCTAAAAACACTTGATGAACCCAAAAAACATTACATAAACCCAAGAAAATGCTACATAAACGATAAATCACCCCTAAAAATGCTACATAAACCCAGAAAATACAACATAAACCATAAAAAATTCTACATAAAACCTAAACCCTAAACACACTACATAAACCTTAAAAACGTTACATAAACCCTAAAATGATACATAAAACATAAAACTGCTAACTAGACCCTAAAAAATCTACATAAACACTAAAAATGCAACATAAACTCTAACAATGCTACAGAAACCCTAAAATTCCTAAAAAAACCCTAAAGATGCTTCAAAACCCTCAAAAATATTAAACCCTAATATACCATAATATAAAAAATTAGACCCTAAAAAACCCTAATAAACCTCTAAAGAAAAACTAAATCCACTAACAATGGTACATAAACCCTAACAGTTGCTACAAAAAACAAAAAATGCCCCAAAACCCACAAAACGCAAAAAAACCCAAAAAATGATAAAATAACCCTAACAAAGCTTAAAAAATCCAAACACACCCATAAAACCCAAATAAATGCATAGAACCCCAAACAACTCAAACAAACTGTAACAAACCCTAAACACCCTAACAAAACCTAACAAACCTAACAACCACTAATAACCCCTAAGAACCACTAATAATCCCTAATAACCCCTAAAACCCACTATTAAACACTAAAAACAGAAATAAACAGTAATAAATTGTAATAACCTGTAATAAACACTAAAAACACCATTAGACCCTAATAAACGCTACAAAAGCCACAAAAACCCATAATATTCAACAAAAACACTATTGAACCATAATAAATCCTAATAATCACTAAAAAACCTAACAAACTCGATAAAACGCTAAAAAAACCTCTAAATAATAGACTACAAAAACCTACAACCCTATAATAAACTCTAACAAACCCTAATAACCCCAAAATAAATCGTAACAAACCCTAACAACCCCAACTAAATTGTAAAAAATCCTACCAACGGCAAATAAATCGTAAAAAACTGAAACAAACCATAACAAACCCCTTATAAATCGCAATAAACCCTAACAAAGCATATTACATCCTAATAAATCGTAATAAACCCAAATACATGTTACTAAACCCTAATAAACAAAATATACCCTAATAAAACCTAATAAATCCTAAATAACCCTAAAAAGGTTGATGAACCCTATAAAAAGATATTAATGGCTACAAAAGCCCAATAAAACCCTAATATACAATTAAAATGCTAATAAACTGTAAAAAAATCCAAAAGAACACTAATAAACCCTAAAAAAACCCTAATGAACCCTAAATAACCATATTAAACTCTAAAGAACACAAAAAAACCCTAAAGATCCCAAAAAATGATAAAACACATTATATAAACCCTAAAAACATCTATAATACCCAAACAAACCCTAAAACACACAAAAAAACCCTAACAACCCCTATCAATCCCCAAAAAAATAATCCCATAAAAACCCCAAAAAACCATTAAAAATACATCAGATACCAAAAAAACCATAAACAACAGTTAACAATCCATAAAAACCCTAAATAACAATACAAACCAAAAACAACCATTAAAACCCTAAAAAAGGATTCAAATAGATACATAAACCCTATAAACGATACATAAACCCTAAAAATGCAATAAAAACCCTAAAAATGAAACATAAACCAAAAAACAAAATATAAACCCAACAAAAAATACATAAACCCTAAAATCACTACATAAACCCTAGAACTGTAACATAAACCCTAAAAACACAACATAAAATCTAAAAACGCAACATGAATATTAAAAAACGCTACATAAAATCGAGAAACACAATATAAACCCTAAAAACACTCCATGAACCCTAAAAATGCTACTTAAACCCAGAAAACTCAACATAAACCCTAAAAAATTCTACATAAAACCTAAACCCTAAACAAGCTACATAAACCCTACAAATGTTACAAAAACTCTAAAAATGATACATAAAATCTAAAACTGCAAATAAACCCAAAAAACACTACATAAACTCTAAAAATGCTACATAAACTCTAACTACACTACACAAACCCTAAAAACGCTACAAAAACACTAAAGATTATTTAAAACCATCAAAAATATTAAACCCTAATATACCATAATATATAAAATTAATCCCAAATAAACTGCTAATAAACTCTAATAATCCCTAACAACACCTTATAATCCCTAAAATCTTAAGAAACTGTACTCATCCCTAATAAAACACTAATATTACCTAATGAACCCTAATAAATGATAATAAAACCTTATAAACCCTAAAAACACGTTAAGAAAACCTAAAAAACCCTAACCAACACTAATAGACACTAATATACTCTAGTAATCCCCAAACAAACTCTAAAGAGCCCTAATAAAACATAAATAAAGCCAACTAAACCCTACTAAACCCTAACAAACCTTAACACACCATAATAATCTCTAATAAATCCATACAAAACCCAAATAAAAAAATGCTAGTATACCTTAAAAAATCCCTAAAAACCCTGATAAACTCTAATATAACCTGATAAACCCTAAAAATGAAAAAAACCAATAAAAACGATCACAATCAATAAAAACACGCTATATTACCTTAAAATAACTAAAAACAATAACATAACCTAATAAAGACATAAAAACGCTAATATACCATAAAAATACCAAGAAAACCTAATAAACCATAATAAACTCTAATATAACCAAAGAAACCCTAAAACGCTCACAAACAAAAACAAAACTCTCACAAAAAATAAAAACACGCTATATTATCAAAAAGACCTAACAAACACTAATATAACCTAATAAAACAAAAAAACTAATAAAACCCTAAAAACCCTAATAAACCCTAAAAATCCCTAATAAACCTTAATAAAAACGAATAAACCCTAATAAAACCATAATAAAACCATAAAAATACCTTCTCAACCCAAATAAACCTTGACACACCATAACAAAACCAAATAAAACCCAACTAAACCCCAATAAAGAAAAAAATGCAAACAAACCATTAAAAAGACATATAAACCATAATAAATTCAAATAAAAGCTAATAAAACATTACAAATGCTCATAAACACTAAAAACAAGCTAATAAAACCTAAAAGGTCAAAACAAACCCCCATATATATTAACAAAAACTAAAAAACACTCATATACCCTAAAAAACTCTAACAAACCCTGGTAAACCCTAAAAAACCCTAAAAAACCCTAATAAACCAAACTCAACCCTAATAAACCATAATAAAACCTTAAAGATACCGACTCAACACTAATAAAACCCTAAAAAAACTACTCAACCCTAATAAACTTTAACACACCATAATAAAACATAATAAACCCCACCAAACCCTAAAAAATGCAAATATACAACTAAAAAGCCCTAAAACCCCTAATAAATTCTAATAAAACCTAACAAAGCATAAAAGCGCTAATACACCCGAATAAACACTACTAAACACTAAAAAACCCTAATATACCCTATTAAAATTTAATAAACCATTATGAACCATAATAAACCCTAATAAATCCTAAACATACCCAAATATACCATTATATACAATAGTATAACCTAATAAACCCAACTCAATCCTAATAAAATCCTAAACATACCTTATAAACCCTAATAATCTTTGACACACTGTAATAAACCCTAATAAAATCCCAATAACCCCCACCAAACCCTAAAAACACTAATAGACCATTAAAAACCCTAAAATCCTTCCAAACCATAATAAATGTTAGTAACACCTAAAAATCCTAAAAAATGATAGTAAACCCTAAAAATAGCTCTAATAATAACAATAGTAATAATTCATGTGCATGTGCATATGCATGTGCATGGTTTAAATAATAAATCATAAGGCACATGCATGTTCATATGCTTGTGCATTTTCATGTGAATGGTAATAAATAATAAATAATAACGCATGTGAGTTGCATGTGTATGTGCATGTGCATGTGAATGATAATAAATAATAAATAATAACGCACATCCAAGAGCATGTGCATGTGCATGTGCATGTGTATGGTAATAAACAATAAATAATAACAAAGTCCACATGAATTTTCATTTACATGTTAATGTTAATAAATAATAAATAATAACACATGTGATAATAGAATAACGCAAGTGAATTGTGGGCGAACGTGCATGAGAATAAATAATAATAACACATGTGATAATGGAATAATGCAAGTTCATTGCATGTTCATGTGCATGGTAATAAATAATATATAATAACGCATGTGTATGTGCATTTAATTGTAATGATAATGATAATGATGCATGCACATGCATGGTAATAAATAATAAATAACAACACACGTGCATGCACATTTGTATTTGATGATACAAACAACAACAACAACAACAATAATAATAATAGAATAACGCAAGTGCATTGCACGTACACATGCGTAGTAGTAAATAATAAATAAATAATATTAAATAAGAATGCACATGCATGTGCATGTGCATTTACATTTGATAATAATATAAATAATACTAATTGTAATAATCATAATAATAATAATAACGCATGAACGTGCATGGAAATAAATAATAAATAACAACGCACATGCATATGGATTTTCATGTGATAATGATAATAGTAATGATAATGATAATAATAATAATAATAATAAATGTGATAATTATAATAAAAATAATTAAAGAATAATACAAGTCCATTGCATATGCATGTGCCTGGTAATAAATAATAAATAGTAACACACGTGCATATGCATTTGCATGTGATGATTATAATAGTAACAGTAGTTGTAGTATTAGTGATAATAGTAGTAGTACCATTGTATGTGATAATAAAATATTGCATGTACATTACGTGTGCACGTGCATAGTAATAAATAATAATGCGCGTGTGTTGCATTTTCATGTGATGATGATGACGATGATAATAATAATAATATTATTATTAATTAAAATAACAACACATGAGAAAATAGAATAACGCACGTGCATTGAATGTGCGTGTTTATGTATTTGCATGTGCATTTTCAAGTGATGATAATAACAATAACAACAATAACAACAACAACAATCACAATAATAATAATAACTATAAGAATAAAAACGTATGTGATAATAAAATAACGTGTGTGCATTCCATGTGCATGTGCATGGTAATAAAAAATAAAAAATAATGCACGTGCATGTGCATGTGCATGTGCTTGAGATGATGATAATAATAATAATAATAACAGTAATAATAATAATAATAATAATAACATCAACAACGCATGTGATAATAGAATAACCCACGTGCATTGCATGTGCAGTGCAAGATAATAAATATTAACTCATAGCGCACATGATGATAATAATAACAATAATATTAATAATAATAATAATATCACATGTGATAATAGATTGATGCACATGTATTAAATGTGTGCATGTATGGTAATAAATAATAACGTACATGCATTTGCATTTTCATTTGATGATAATAACAATAATAACAATAATATTAAAAATAACAATAACAATAAAAATGCATGTGATAATAGAATAATGTAAATGCATTGCGTGTGTGCTTGCATGGTAATAAATAATAACGGGTGTACATGTGCATTTTTAGGTTATGATAATAATAATAATAATAGTAATAGTAATAATAATAATAATAACAACAAAAACAACAACATATGCTCGTGCATGGAAATAAATAATATATAATAAATAATAAATAATAACACATGTGCATCTGCATTTTCATGTGATGATAATAATAATAACAATAATAGTAATAACAATAATGATAATTATAGTAATGATAATGATAATAATGATAATGAAAATAATGATAATAATAACGTGTGTGAAAATAGAATAACACACATCCTAACAAACCCTAACAAAACCAAACAAACCCTAACAACCACTAATAACCCCTAAGAACCACTAATAAACCCAAATAACTCATGAAACCCACTATTAAACCCAAAAACCCTAATAATCACTAATAAATCATAATAACCTTTAATAAACCCTAAAAATGATATTAGACTCTAATAAACACTACAAAATCCCTAAAACACATAATATACAATAAAAACACTATTGAACCCTAATAAATCTTAATAATCACTGAAAACCCTAACAAACCCGACAAAACCTGCCAAATAATAGCCTAAAAACCCTACAACCCGCTAATAATCCCTAACAAACCAAAATAACCCCATAATAAATCATAACAAACCCTAACAACCCCAAATAAATCGTAACAAAACCTAACAATGCCAAATAAATCATAACAAACTGAAACAAACCATAACTAACCCCTAATAAACCGCAATGAACCCTAACAAATCATAATAAACCCTAATAAATCGTAATAAACCCAAATACACGTTAATAAACCCTATAATAAATAAAATAAATCCTAATAACCCCTAATAAATCCAAAATAACCCTTAAAAGGTTGATAATCCCTAGAAAAAGCTATTAATGCCTACAAAAGCCCAATAAAACCCTATTATACTATAAAAACACAAATAAACTGTAACAAATCCTAAAGAACACTAATAAACCCTAAAAACCCTAATAAACACTAAAGAAACATAATAAACTCTAAAGAACCCTAACAACCCCTAAATAACCAAAAAAACACTAAAACAGATTACATAAACCCTAAAAACCGCTACAATACCCAAAAAATCCCTAAAACACAATAAAAAACCCTAACAACCTCTATCAATCCCAAAAAAACCAAAAAACCCTTAAAACCCCCCCAAAAATCCATTAAAAACCCATCAAATACCATAAAACCATAAACACTCGTTAACAAACCTTAAAAACCCTAAAAACCACTATAAACCATAAACAACCATTAAAACCCAAAAAAAAGCAACAAATAGATACATAAACCCAAAAAACGTTACATAAACCCTAAAATGCAACATAAACCCTAAAAATGCAACATAAACCCAAAAAACGCAACATAAACCCAAAAAACGCTACATAAACCCAAAAAGCACTACATAAACACTAGAACCGTAACATAAACCCTAAAAACGCAACATAAACATTAAAAAATGCTACATAAAACCTAAAAACCCAAAATAAACCCTAAAAACACTACATGAACTTGAAAAACTTTACATAAACCCTAACAATGCAACATAAACACTACATCACCCCTAAAAACGCAACATAAACCCAGAAAATGCAACATAAACCCTAAAAAATGCTACATAAAACCTAAACCCTAAACACACTACACAAACACTAAAAACGTTACATAAACCCTAAAAAATGCTACATAAAAGCTAAAACTGCTAACTAAACCCTAAAAACGCTATATAAACACTAAAAATGCAACATAAAATCAAACAATGCTACCCAAACAATAAAAATGCTACAAAAACCCTAAAGATGCTTCAAAACCCTCAAAACTATTAAACCCTAATATACCATAATATAAAAACATAAACCCGAATAAACCCCAATTAAACTCTAATAATCCCTAAAAACGCCTTATAATCCCTAAAAACCATAAGATACTCTACTCAACCCTAATAAAACCCAAAAAATACATAATAAAACCTAATAAATGATAATAAAACCTAATAAACCCTAAACAACGTTAAGAAAACCTAAACAACACTAAACAACACTAATAGACACTGATAAACACTAATAAACCATAATAAACCCCAAATAATCCCTAAAATCCCTAATAAGCCATAAATAAATCCAAATAAACCCTACTCAACCCTAACAAACCTTAACCCACCATAATGACCCCTAATAAAACCCTACTAAACCCTAATAACGAAAAAAACGCTGGTATACCATGAAAAATCACTAAAAACCCTGATAAACTCTAATAAAACCTATTAAACCCTAAAAAGGCTCACAAATAATAATAAAATGATCACAAACAATAAAAACACCCTGTATTACCTAAAAAGACCTAAAAACACTAATATAACCTAATAAAGACAAAAAATGCTAATATACCTTAAAAATACCTAGAAATCATAATAAACCATAATAAACTCTAATATAACCTAAGAAACCCTAAAAATGCTCAAAACAAAAACAAAACACTCATAAACAATAAAAACGATATATTATATAAAAAGACATAACAAACACTAATATAACCTAATAAAATAAAAAAAAACTAATAAACCCCTTACAAACCCTAAAAACCCATAAAAATCCTTAATAAGACATAAAAAATAATAAACCCTAATAAAACCATAATAAAAACCCTATAAATACCTTCTCAACACTAATAAACCTTGACACACCATAATAAAACCTAATAAAACCCAACTAAAACCCAATAAGCAAAAAAACACAAACAAACCATTAAAAAGCCCTAGAAACCCTAATAAACCAAAATAAATTCTAATAAAACCTAATAAAACCATAAAAATGATCAGAAACACTAAAAATATGCTAATAAAACCTAAAAATCCCAAACAACCCATCATATATATTAACCTAAACTAAAAAACACTCATATACCCTAATAAAAACACTTACAAACCCTAGTAAACCCTAAAAATCCCTAACAAACCCAAATAAACACTAATCAACACTAATAAACCTTGACACACTATAATAAACCATAATAAATCCCAGTAAACCCTAAAAAATGAAAATATACCATGAAAAATCCCTAAAACCCCTAATAAATGCTAATAAAACCTAACAATTCTTAAAAGCACTAATACACCTTAACAAACACTACTAAACACTAAAAACCCTAATATACCCTCTTAAAAATTAATAAACCACAATGAACTATAACAAACCCTAATAAATCCTAAACAGACCCAAACATACCCAAATATACCAAAATATACCCTAATAAACCCAACTCAATCTTAATAAAACCCTAAAAATACCTAATAAACTCTTATAAACCATAACACACCATAATAAACCCTAATAAAATGCTAATAACCCCCACCAAACCCTAAAAATGCTAATATACCATTAAAAAACCCTAAAACCCTAACAGACCATAATAAATGTTTACAACACCTAAAAATTCTAAAAAATACTAGTAAACCCTAAAGATACCTATAATAATAAAAATAGTAATAACACACATGCACATTCATATGCATGTTCATAGTTTAAATAATAAATCGTAACGCACGTGCATGTGCATATTCCCGCACATTTGCATGTAAATGACAATAAATAATAAATTATGAATAATAACGCATGTGAATTACATGTGTATGTGCATGTGCACATGCATGTGAATGATAATAAATAATAAATAATAACACACATCCATGTGCATGTGAATGTGCATGTGCATGTGCATGTTAATAAAAAATCAATAATAACCAAGTCCACATGAATGTGCATTTGCATGTGAATGATAATAAATAATAAATAATAACACATGTGGTAATAGAATAATGCACGTGCATTTCATGTGCACGTGCATGAGAATAAATAATAATAACACATGTGATAATAGAATAACGCAAGGTCATTGCATTTGCATGTGCGTGATAATAAATAATATATAATAATGCACGTGAAAGTACATTTATAGGTAATGATAATGATAATGATGCATGTACGTGCATGGTAATAAATAATAAATATCAACGCACATGCATGTGCATTTGTATTTGATGATACAAACAATAATAATAATAATAATAATAGAATAACGCAAGTTCATTTCATGTGCCCATGCATAGTAGTAAATAATAAATAATAAATAATAAATAAGTACGCACATGCATGTGCATGTGCATTTACATTTGATGATAATATTAATAATATTAATTGTAATAATAATAATAACGTATGCACATGCATGGTAATAAATAATAACCAAAAACACACATGCATGTGCATTTGAATGTGATAATGATAATAATAATGATAATGATAATGATGATGATAATAATAATAATAAATTGCGATGATAATAATAATAATAAAAGAATAATACAATTGCATTGCATATGCACGTCCATGGTAATAAATAAAAAAAACGCACGTGCATCTACATTTGCATTTGATGATAGTAATAATAAAAGAAGTAGTAATAATAGTGGCAGTAGTGGTGATAATAGTAGTAGTACCAATGCATGTGATAATAGAATATTGCATGTGCATTACGTGTTCACGTGCATGGTAATAAATAGTAACGCTCGTGCATTTCATTTTCATGTGGTGATGATGCCGATAATAATAATAATATTATTAATATTATAATAACAACACATGTGATAATAGAATAATTCACGTGCATTGAATGTGTGTGTATTTGAATTATCATGTGAATTTTCTTGTGATGATAACAACAACAACAACAACAACAACAACAATAAAAATGATAATAATAACAACGCATGTGATAATAAAATAATGTGCATGCATTTTTCAGTGCACGTGCATGGTAATAAAAATATAATAATAATGCACATGCATGTTCATGAGCATGAGGATGAGATGATGATAATAATAAAAATAATAATAGTAGTAATAAGTTATAGTTATTTGAAAAAAAAGAAGACACGGAAAAAATGCAAGAAATGGGGTCACGAAAAACCTAACAAATCACAGAGTCATCGAAAAGGCATAACATATTCTTTGGGTGTCTATTTCTTCTTCGGGAATAGTCAAATTGAATCTCATGGAACGAACTACAATAAAAATAGGTGTTGTAGTCTGAATAGACACACAATTCAGAAGTTATGAACATTTTTAGAAAAATTTGACAGAGATCCATATACAAAAATGGAGTTTTGGAAACCTTTTGATGGGTTTCTGGGATTTTAGGATCTCAAACATGACGTGAAATTTATTCATTCCATCCTTATATGTAGATATTTTCACTACTTTCAATTTGATATGTCGTAGAGATGAAACGGACAACCGGAGCGAATATTACGGCCGTTTGAAGTCAGACTTTTTTTGGAGTGGGATAACTAATATATCTTATATTTATTTGATTTTCTCAAAGATTCTACTAAACTTGGTCCTAAATCATCTCAAAAGCTTCTATTTTACCGATCACAGTGCTCAAATGGACACTAGAAGGAGAAGTTATGCCTATTTTAGTGATTTGTGGGTTTTTTAGTTTTTTAGGCACTAGGAGAGTTGCTCATTTTAAAGCAACAATAACTTCTTCTGCCTATGTTCATTTTGGCTCTACCACATATAACATCGAAGATTGTGAAAAGGTACACACTCCGGTAACCACTGGAACCCTTTCTGACATTCTTCAACCCCCAAAAAGTCCCAAAATCCCTTTGGATGGTTAAAATATTGGCTTCTGGTGTCCGTTTTACAATAACTTCTTCTATGGATGTCTGTTTTTCCTCTACCACATATCAAATCGAAGCTTGCGACTAGACATACACTTCGATAAGCACTGAATCACCTTCTCACATCCTTGAGGGCCCAAAAAGGTACTTAAACTCTCCGAAAGACCATAACTTCTACTCCGGGAGTCCGTTTTTCCTCTACCATATATAAAATCGAATATTTTGACTAGATATACACATCCGTGACCAATAAGAACAACTTATCATGGTCTTAAAGTACCAAAAGGTCCTTAAGTCCGCCAAATGACCATAACTTCTACTCTGGGTGTCTGTTTCACCTCTACCACATATCAAATAGAAGCTTTCTACTAGCTCTACACATCTGTTATAACCATGAACAACTAAATAACCCTAACAAACCATGAATAAGACCATAAACACTAAAAACCATGAAAAACCCTAAAAACCCTAACAAAACCGAACAAACACTAACAAACCCCAAAAAATCCTAAAAAACATAACAAACCCTAACAAACCCAAAAAAACCTAAGAAACCCTTAAAAGCCCTAAAAAACACCAAGAAGAACTAAGAAACCCCAATAAACCCAAAAAACCTGAAAAAACCTTTAAAACCCCCTATGAAATCGTAAGAATCCCTAAAAAACCCTAAATATGCTAACAAAACCCTAATAAAACCTAAGAAACACTAACACACCCTTAGAAACCCTAACACACACTTAGAAACCTAAACACACCCTTAGAAAGCCTAGCACAAACATAGAAACCCTTAGAAACCATAGCACACCCTTAGAAACTCTAACCTACCCATTAAAAGCCTAACCCACCCATAGAAACCCAAACACAACCATAGAAACCCTAACATATCCTTAGACACCCTAAATCACTCTAATAAGCACTAATAAATCCCAACGAACCCTACCAAACAATAATAAACCATAATAAACCCTAATAAACCCTAAACCCACTACTAAACCATAATAAACTCTAATAAATCGTAATAAATACTAAAAACCCTATTAGACCCCAATAAAAGCAACAAAATACCAAAAAACACAAATATACCAAAAACATGCTATTAAACCATTCAAAATGCTAATATTCCCAAAAAAACCCTATCAAACCTGGAAAAACCTAACAAAACCCTAAAGAAACCCAAAAAACCCAAAAAGCCCAAAAAACCCAAGAAAGCCAAAAAACCCCAAAAAACCCTAAAAAATCCTAAAAACCCTAAAAACGCTGAAAAAATATTTAGAACCCTTCAAAACACGAAAAAATCGAAAAACCCTGAAAACAAACCTAAAAAACCTAAAAAACATAAAAAACCTCAAAAAACCTCAAAAAATGATAAAAACCCTAAAAACATCTAAAAATGCTTCAAAACCCCTAAAAGACTAAAAATGCCAAATAAAACCCTAACCAACCCTATGAAATCCTTAAAAACCCTAAAACCCCCGAGAAAACCATAAAAACCTCAAAAGAAACCCTAATACACCATAAAGAACCCTAAAAACCCTAAAAAACCCTAAAAAACCACTAAAGCCACTAAAAAGCTACATAAACTCTAACAATTGCTACAAAAAAACCAAAAAATACTTCAAAACTAACAAAATGCAGAAAAACCCCAAAAAATGCTAAAATAACCCTAACAATGCATAAAAAATCGAAAAACACACCCATAAAACCCAAAAAATGCATAAAACCCCAAACAACTCAAACAAATCGTAACAAACCCTAAAAACCCAATCAAAGCCTAAAAAACCATAACAACCACTAATAACCCCTACAAACCACTAATAAACCCTAATAACCCCTAAAACCCACTATTAAACCCTAAAAACCCTAATAAACATTAATAAATCATAGTAACCTGTAATAAACCCTAACAAACTCTATTATACCCTAATAAATGCTACAAAAGCCCTAAAACTCCTAATATACAATACAAACACTAAAAAGGAATAATAAACCCAAATAATCACTAAAACCCCCAACAAACAAGAATAAACACTAAAAAACCTCCAAACAATAGACTACAAAACCCTACAACCCACTAATAAACCCTAACAAACCCTAATAACCCCAAAATAAATTGTAACAAACCCTAACAACCCCAAATAAATCGTAATAAATCCTAACAATGCCAAATAAATCAAAACAAACTGAATCAAACCATAACGAAACCCTAATAAACCGTAATAAACCCTAACATATCATAATAAACCCTAATAAATCTTAATAAATCCAAATACACATTTATAAACCCTAATAAATCCTAAATAACCCTAAAAAAGTTTGATAAACCCTAGAAAAAGATATTAATGCCTACAAAAGCCCAAACAACCCTAATATACAATAAAAAAGCTAATAAAAAGTACAAAATCCTAAAGAACACTAATAAACCCTAAAGAATCCTAATAAACCCTAAAGAACCATATTAAAATCTCAAGAACACTAAAAAACCATAAAGAACCCAAAAAACTCTAAAACACATTATATAAACCCTAAAAACTACTACAATACCCAAACAAACACTAAAACACACTAAAAAACCCTAACAACCCTTATCAATCCCAAAAAACGAATAAACCCATAAACACCCCAAAAATCCATTAAAAAGACATCAGATACCATAAAAAACCATAAAAACCTGTTAAGAACCCTTAAAAACCCTAAAAAACTACAAACCATAAACAACCATTAAAACCCTAAAAAGGGTTCAAATAGATACATAAACCCAAAAAACGATTCATAAACCCATTAAAATGCAACAAAACCCTAATAATGCTACATAAACCAAAAAAATACAACATAAACCCAAAAAACTCTATATAAACCCTAAAAGCACTACATAAACCTTAGAACTGTAACATAAACCCTAAAAACACAACATAATCCCTAAAAACGCAACATAAACATCAAAAAATGCTACATAAAAACTAACAACACAATATAATCCCTAAAAACACTACATGAACCCTAAAAACATTACACAAACCCTAAAAAATGCAACATAAACGCTACATCACCCCTAAAAATGCTACATAAACCTAGAAAACGCAACATAAACCCTAAAAATGCTACATAAAACCTAAACCTTAAACCCACTACTTAAACCCTAAAAACATTACATAAACCCTAAAAAGGATACATAAATCTAAAGATACTAACTAAACCCTAAAAACGCTACATAAACACTATAAATGCTACATAAACTCTAACAATGCTTCACAAACCCTAAAAAATGCTACAAAACCCTAATGATGCTTTAAAAACCTCAAAAATATTAAACCCTAATATACCCTAATATAAAAAATTAAACCCTAATAAACCTATAATAAACTCTAATAATCCCTAAAAACACCTTATAATCCCTAAAAACTCTACGAAACTCTACTCAACCCTAATAAAACCCCAAAAATACCTAATAAACCCTAATAAATGATAATAAAACCTAATAAACCCTGAAAATACATTAAGAAAACCTAAAAAACCCTAACCAACCCTAATAGACACTAATAAACACTAATAAACCCTAATAAACCCCAAAAAAACCCCAAACAAACCCTAAAAATCCCTAATAAACCATAAATAAAGCCAAACAAACCCTACTCAACCCTAACAAACCTTAACACACCATAATAACCCCTAATAAAACCCTACAAAACCCTAATAAAGGAAAAATGCTAGTATACCTTAAAATCACTAGAAACCCTGATAAACTCTAATATAACCTAATAAACCCAAAAAATGCTCACAAACAACAAAAAAATGATCACAAACAATAAAAACACATTATATTACCTAAAAATACCTAAAGACGCTAATATAACCACATAAAGACAAAAAATGCTAATATACCATAAAAATACCTAGAAACCCTAATAAACCATAATAAACTCAAATATAACCTAAGAAACCCTAAAAAAGGCTCACAAACAAAAACAAAACTCTTACAAACAATAAAAACATGCTATATTATCTATAAAGACCTAACAAACTCTAATATAACCTAATAAAACAAAAAAACTAATAAACCACTGAAAGACCCTAATAAACCCTAAAAATCCCTAATAAACCCTAATAAAAACTAATAAACAATAATAAAATAATAATAAAACCCTCAAAATACCTTCTAAAACCAATTATACCTTGACACACCATAAAAAAACCTAATAAAACCCAACTATACCCCAATAAACAAAAAAAACGCAAACAAACCATTAAAAAGCCCTAGAAACCCTAATAAACCATAATAAATTCAAATAAAATCTAATAAACCATTAAAAATGATCACAAACACTAAAACACACTAAGAGAACCTAAAAAATTCATAGTAACCCCTCATATATATTAAACAAAACTAAAAAAACATTCATATACTCTAATAAAAACACTTACAAACCCTAGTAAACACTAAAAATCCCTAACGAACCCTAATAAACCATACTGAACCATAATAAACCCTAATAAAACGTTAAAGATACTGACTCAACCGTAATAAAACCCGAAAATACCTACTCAACCCTAGTAAACCTTAACACACCATAATAAACCATAATGAACCCCACTAAACCCTAAAAAACGCAAATATACCATTAAAAAGCCCTAAAACCCCTAATAAATTCTAATAAAACATAACAAAGCATAAAAGCGCTAATAAACCCAAATAAACACTACTAAACACTAAAAAACCCTAATATATCCTTTTAAAAATTAATAAACCATAATGAACCATAATAAACCTTAATAAATCCTAAACATACACAAATATTCCATAATATACCATTATATACACTAATAAACCTAACTCGATCCAAATAAACCTCTAAAAATACCTAATAAACACTAATAAACCTTGACACACCATAATAAACCCTAATAAAATCCTAATAACCCCCACCAAACCATAAAAATGCTAATTTACCATTAAAAACCCCTAAAACCAAAAAAATTTATAATAAATGTTAATAACACCTAAAAATCCTAAAAACAGATAGTAAACCCTAAAAATACATCTAATAATAATAGTAGTAATAACGCATGTGCATGTGCATATGCATGTGCAAGGTTTAAATAATAAATCATAATGCACGTGCATGTTCATATGCCTGCACATGTGCATGTGAATGATAGTAAATAATAACACATGTGAATTGCATGTGTATGTGCATGTCCATGAGAATGATAATAAATAATAAATAATTACGCACATACAAGTGCATGTGAATGTGCATGTGCATGTGCATGTGCATGTCCATGTGCATGTGCATGTCCATGTGCATGTGCATGTGCATGTGCATGTACATTGTAATAAACAATAAATAATAACCATGTGCACATGAATGTGCATTTGCTTGTGAATGATAACAAAAAATAAATAATAACACATGTGATAATAGAATATCGCACGTGCATTGCGTGTGCACGTGAAATTGAATAAATAATAATAATACATCTGATAATAGAATAATGAAAGTGCATTGCATTTTCATGTTCATGATAATATATAATATATAATATTGCACGTGCATCTGTATTTACATGTAATGATAATAATAATGATGCATGCACATGCATGGTAATAAATAATAAATCACAACGCAAGTGCATGTGCATTTGTATTTGATGATAAAAAAACAACAACAACAACAACAAGAACAAGAACAATAATAATAAAATAATTCAAGTGCATTTCAAGTGCACGTGCATAGTAGTAAATAATAAATAAATAACAATAAATAAGAACGCACATGCATGTGCATGTGCCTTTACATTTGATGATAATATTAATAATACTAATTGTAATAAGAATAATAATAATAACTCATGAACGTACATGGTAATGAATAAAAAATAACAATGCACATGCATGTTATAATGATAATAATAATAATGATAATGATGATAATAATAATAATAATAAGAAAAATTGTGATAATAATAATAATATTAATAAAATAATAATACAAGTGCATTGAATATGCACGTACATGCTAATAAATAATAAATAATAAGGCACATGCATCTACATTTGCATGTGATGATAGTAAAAATAAAAGCAGTTGTAATAATAGTAGTAGTAATGGTGATAATAGTAGTTGTACTAATGCATATGATAATAGAATATGGCATGTTCATTATGTGTGCATGTGTATGGTAATAAATAATAACTCATGTGCATTGCATTTACATGTGATGATGACGATGATAATAATAATAATAATAAAAATATTATTATTAATTATAACAATGCATGTGATAATAGAATAATGCACGTTCATTGAATGTGCGTGTATGTGCATTTGGAAGTGCATTTTCATGTGATGATGATGATCATAATAATAATAATAATAATAATATTATTATTATTAATAATAATAATGCTTGTGATAATAGAATAACGCACGTTCATTGAATGTTCTTGTATGTGCATTTGGAAGTGCATTTTCATGTGATGATAACAACAATAACAACAACAACAACAAAAACCACCAGAATAATAATAATAATAATAACTATAACAACACATGTGATAATAAAATAGTGTGTGTTCATTGAATGCGCACGTGCATGGTAAAAAAATATAATAATAACACACGTTCATGTGCAAGTGAATTTTCATGAGATGCTGATAATAATAATAACAACAGTAATAATAAGTTTCAGTTGTTTGAAAGAACAAAGGACTGGAAAAAAGTTTTAGAAATGGTGTCTCGAAAAACCTAACACATCACAGAGTCATTAAAAAAGGCATCAATTCTTCTTCAGTTGTCCATTTCTGCTCTGTGAATAGTCAAACTAAATCTCATGGAATGAACTACAATAAAAACAGGAGTTGGAGGCTGAACAGACACAAAGATCAGAAGTTATGACCGTTTTAAGAAAACTTTGAGAGGGATTCAGACACAGAAATGGGGTTCTTGAGGCCTTATAATGGGTTTTTTGGATATTAGGGTCCCAAACATGACTTGAAATTTGTTCGAGTTATCCTTTGGAAAAGATCTCTTCGCTGCCTTCGATTTGATATGTGCTAGAGCTCAAAAGGACAACTGGAGTGAAAGTTATCGCAATTTGAAGTTGGAATTTTTTTGGAGTGGTATAACTAATATATCATCAATTTCATTGATCTTCTCACAGATTTGATTGGACTTGGTCCTCACTCATCTCGCGAGATTCGATTTTACAAGTCACAGCACTCAAACGGACACCCGAAGGAGAAGTTATTCCTATTTTTGTGAGTTGCCGGTTTCTAAGGTTTTTAGGCGCTATGAGGGTTGCTCAATTTAAAATGACAATAAAATCCACTACTCCTCTTCAATTTAGATCTACCACATATAAAAACGAATATTTTGAAGAGATACACATTCTGGTAACCACTAGGACCCATTCAGACATTCATCAACACCTAAAAAGACCCAAAATCCCTTTGTATGGTCAAAAGATTGGCTTCTAGTGTCCGTTTTGCAATAACTTATTCTATGGGTGTCTGTTTTGCCACTACCACATATCAAATCAAATCTTGAGACTATACCTACACTCCTATAACCATTGAATCACCTTCTCACATCCTTGAAGGCCCAAAAAGGTACATAAACCCTCCAAAAGAACATAACGTCTACTGCGGGAGTCTTTTTTGCCTCTACCATACATCAAATCAAATATTTCGACTAGATCTAAACATCTGTGACCAATAGGAACACCTTATCACATTCCTAAAGACCCAAAGGTCCTTAAGTCCTCCAAATGACCATAACTTCTGCTCTGGGTGTCTGTTTCACCTCTACCACATATCAAATTGAAGCTTACGTCTAGCTGTACACATATGTGACAACCATGAACAAGTAAATGACCCTAAAACCATTAATAACCCCATAAACACAAAAAACAATTAAAAACCACACAAAACCATAACAAACCCTAAAAACACTAAAAACCCTAACAAACCCTAACAAATCCTAACAAACGCTAACAAACCCCAAAAAACCCTATAAAAACATAACAAACCCTAAAAATCCCTAACAAACCCCATGAAGCCCTAAGAAACCCCAATAGACACAAAACCCTAAAGAAACCCTAAAAACGCCTACGAAACCATAAGAAACTCTATCATTACCCAAAAAACCCAAACAAAACCCTAAGAAAACATAAGAAACACCAACACACCCGTAGAAACCCTAACACATCCTTAGAAACACTAACACACCCTTAGAAACACTAGCACAAACTTAGAAACCCTAATGCACCCATAGAAACCCAAAAACAACCTTAGAAACCCTTAGAAACCATAACACACCCTCAGAAACCTAACTCGCCCATAAAAACTGCAACCCACCCTTAGAAACCCTAACACACCCTTAAAAACCCTTACAAACCCTTAGACACCCAAAATCACTCTAATAAGAACAAATAAATCCTAACCAACCCTACCAACCAATAATAAATCATAATAAACCCTAATAATCCCTAAAGCCCACTACTAAACACTAATAAACACTAATAAATCGTAATAAACCCTAAAAACCCAATTAGACCCCAATAAAAGCTACAAAATACCTAAAAACCCAAATATACAACAAAACTCTATTAAACCATTCAAAATGATAATATTCACAAAAGAAACCCTAACAAACCCGACAAAACCTGACAAAACCCTAAAAACCATAAAAACCCAAAAAACCCAAAAAACCCTAAAAAACCCTAAAAACCCTAAAAACCCAAAAAATTCCTAAAAATCATAAAAACCCTAAAACCTTTAAAAACTTAAAAAACCGAAAAAACCGAAAACAAACCTAAAAAATCCTAAAAAACCTCAAATAACCGTAAAAAACCCTAAAAACCCTAAAAACCACTAAAAACACTAAAAAACCTAAGAAGCCTAAAATATCTAACAAAACCCTAACCAACCATAGGAAACACTTAAAACCCCTAAAAACCCCCTAACAAACCCTAACAAACATTAATAACCCCTATGTACCACTAATAAAACCTAATAACACCTAAAACCCACTATTAAACCCTAAATACCATAAAAAACACTAATAAATCGTAGTAAACTATAATAAACCCTAACAAACTCTATTAGACCCTAATAAATTCAAAAAAAGCCCTAAAACCCCTAATATACAATAAAAAAACTATTAAATCATAATAAACCCTAATAATCACTAAAAACCCTAACAAACCCGACAGAACGCTACAAAAACTCCAAATAATAGCCTACAAAACCCTACAACCCACCAATAAACCCTAAAAACCCTAATAACCCAAAAAATCATAACAAACCCTAAAAACCCCAAATAAATAATAAAAAGTCCTAATAATTCCATATAGGTTGTAAAAAACTGAAACAAACCATAACAGACCCCTAATAACCCCCAATAAACCCTAACAAATCATAATAAACCCTAATAAACCGTAATAAACCCAAATACACGTTACTAAACCCTAATAAATAAAATAAACCCTAATAAACCCTAATAAATCCTAAATAACTCTACAAAAGTTTGATAAACCCTAGAAAAAGCTATTAAGGCCTATAAAAGCCCAATAAAACCCTAATATATGGTAAAAAATGCTAATAAATTGTAACAAATCCTAAAGAACACTAATAAACCCTAATGAACCCTAAGAAACCCAATAGAACCATATTAAACTCTAAAGAACACTAAAATCCCCTAAAGAACACAAAAAACCCACTAAAACACATTATATAAACCCTAAAAACCGCTACAATACCCAAATAAACCCTAAAACACACTAAAAACCCTAACGACCCCTATCAATCCCCAAAAAAAAAAACAAACCCCCCCAACCATTAAAAAGCCACCAGATACCATAAAAACCATAAACACCCGTTAACAACACTAAAAAACACTACAAACCATAAACAATCATTAAACCCCTAAAAAGGCTTCAAATAGATACATAAACCCTAAAAATATTACCTAAACCCTAAAAAATGCAACAAAAACCCTAAAAACGAAACATAAACTAAAAAACGCAACATAAACCCAAAAAACGCAGCATAAATCCTAAAAGCACTACATAAACCCTTGAACTGTAACATAAACCCTAAAAAACACAACATAAACCCAAAAAACTCAATATAAACATTCAAAAACGCTACATAAAACCTAAAAACACAATATAAACCCTAAAAACACTACATGAACCCTAAAAACGTTACATAAACCCTAAAAATAAAAGATAAATGCTACATCACCCCTTAAACGCTACATAAACTGAGAAAATGCAACATAAACCCTAAAAAATGCTTCATAAAACCTAAACCCTAAACACGCTACATAAACCCTAAAAACATTACATAAACCCTAAAACTGATACATAAAAACTAAAATTGCTATCTAAACCCGAAAAATGATTCATAAACGCTAAAAATTCTACATAAGTTATTGACCCCCCTTATAATAAATAATAAATAATAATGCACATACAAGTGCATGTGCATGTGCATGGAAATAAACAATAAATAATAACAAAGTCCATAGGAATGTGCATTTGAATGTGAATGATAATAAATATTAACACATATGATAATAGAATAATGCGCGTGCATTGCGAGTGCACACTACTACAAAAATGGCATTTATCAGCGCTAGAAAAGTGCATCAAGAGCGCTAAAAAATGATGTTAATCAATGCAAGGATATAGGGGGTGCCTTTTATCAACACTTAGAAAGCGCTCATAAAGGCACCTTTTATCAGTGCTAAATAAATTAATGATAAAATACCCCTTTATCAGCACTTTTTTTAGCACTCATACAAGTAAAAAAAATATAAATTATATAAAAAATAATTATATAATATGGGGGGAGCTTTTAACAGCGCTTGACCCCCCCTTATAATCACTAAGCGGACCCCCCTCAATCTCTCCTGTGCACTTCCCTTCCCACACATCCCCCACACGCGTGCACCTCCTTGCTTCCACCTGAACTCGAACCCGTGACCGCCCCCTTGCTTGCCTACACCATTAGCACTAAGCCATTTCATTTTTGTCCCTATTTAATGATATATATATATATTTATTTTTATGTATAGTTATATTTATTCATATATTAATATAGATTCATATTAATATAAATATAATTAGTTATATTATCACATATATATTTATTCATATATTTGTATATATATATTCATTCTTATATTAATATGTATACGTATTAATATGTTTTTTATCAGTATATTTATTTTTATATTAATACATATTTAAATGATTAGATTTAAATACATTTATAAAATATGTTTTCTATGTGTGTTTATAAATAAACGAATACATACATATATACAACACACACACACATACACACAGACACACAAACACACACACACACACACACACACATATTTACGAATAAATACAAATATATGTGTATTTGAAAATCTATATAATGTTAAAACGACCATAACTTCTAATATAGAATCCTGTTTCAACTCCACAACTAGTCCAATCGAAGAAAATGAAACAATATTCGATATGATATGTGGTACAGGCTTGACGGACATCCGGATCAGAAGTTATACTTGTTTGATTGTTAATAAATCGGGGTATCCCAACTAAAGCGACTAACAATGCTACATAAACCCTATCAATTACTACAAAAACCTGAAAAATGCTTCAAAACCCACAAAATGCAACATAACCCAAAAGATGCTAAAATAACACTAACAAAGCATAAAAACCCAAACACACCCATAAAACCCAAAAAAACGCATAAAACCCCAAACAACTCGAACAAACCGTAACAAACCCTAAAAACCCTAACAAAATATAACAAACCCTAAAAACCACTAATAACCCATAGGAACCACTAATAAAACCTAATAACCCGTAAAATTCACTATTATACCCTAAAAACAATAATAAACACTAATAAATCGTAATATCCTATAATAAACCCTAACAAACTCTATTATATGCTAATAAATTCTAAAAAATCCCTTCAACCCTGAATATACAATAAAAACACTATTAAACCATAATAAACCCTAATAATCACGAAAAACCCTAACCAACCTAAGAAAATGCTACAAAAAACCTCCAAATAATAGCCAAACGTACCCCACAACCCACTAATAAACCCTAATAACCCCAAAAAAATCGTAACAAACTCTAACAACCCAAAATAAATCGTGACAAATCCTAACAACCTAAAATAAATTGTAACAAACTGTAACAAACCATAAAAAACCCCTAATAAACCCCAATAAACCCTAACAAAGAATAATAAACCCTAATAAATCGTAATAAACCAAAATACACGTTACTAAACCCTAATAAATAAAATAAACCTCAATAAACCCGACTAAATCCAAAATAACCCTAAAAAGGCGGATAAACCTGAGAAAAAGCTATTAATGCCTACACAAGACAAATAAAACCCTAATATACAATAAAAACTACTAATAAAATATTACAAATTCTAAAGAACACTAATAAACCCTAAAGAACCCTAATAAACCCTAAAGAACCATATTAAACTCTAAAGAACACTAAAAACCCTAAAAAACCCAAAAAATGCTAAAACACGTTATATAATCCCTAAAAACCACTACAATACCCAAACAAATAATAAGACACACTAAAAACCCCAACAACCCCTATCAATCCCAAAAAAATCAAATAAACCCATAAAACCACCAAAAACCATTTAAAACCGTGAGATACCATAAAAACCAAAAACACCTATTATCAACCCTTAAAAACCCTAAAAAGCACTACAAACCATAAAAAACCATTAAAACCCTAAAAAAGGATTCAAATAGATACATAAACCCTAAAAACGTTACATAAACCCTGCAAAATGCAACAAAAACCCTAAAAATGCAACATAATCTAAAAAACGCAACATAAACCCAAAAAATGCTCCATAAAACCTAAATGCAATACATAAACCCAAGAATTGTAACATAAACCCTAAAAAACACAACATAAACCCTAAAAAATGTAACGTAAACATTAAAAATGCTATATAAAACAAAAAACACAATATAAACCCTAAAACCACACCATGAACCCTAAAAACATTACATAAACACAAAAAAATTTCAGCATAAACGCTACATCACTCCTAAAACTCTACATAAAACCAGAAAACACAACATAATCCCTAAAAATGCTACATAAAACCTAATCCCTAAACACACTACATAAACCCTAAAATTGTTACATAAACCATAAAAATGATATATAAAATCTAAAACTGCTAACTAAACCCTTAAAACGCTACTTAAACACTAAAAATGTTATATAAACTCTATCAGCACTACACAAACCCTAAAAAATGATAATAAAACCCTAAAGACACTTTAAAACCCTCAAAAATATTAAACCCTAATATTGCATAATATAACCAATTAAACCCTAATAAACCCCTAATAAACTCTAATAATTCCTAAAAACACCTTGTAATCGCTAAAATCCTAAGAAACTCTAATCAACCCTAATAAAACCCCAAAAATACCTAATAAACCCTAATAAATTATAATAAAACCTAATAAACCCTAAAAACACGTTAAGAAAACTTAAAAATCCCTAACCAACCCTAATAGACACTAATAAACACTAATAAACCCTAATAAACCTCAAACAAACCCTAAAAAGCCCTAATAAACCATAAATAAAGCCAAATAAACCCTACTCAACCCTAACAATCCTTAACACACCATAATAACTCCTAATAAAACCGTACAAAACCCTAATAAAGAAACAAATTCTAGTATACAATAAAAAATCCATAGAAACCCTGATAAACCCTAATATAACATAATTAACCTGAAAAATGCTCACAGACAATACAAAAACGATCACAAACAATGAAAACGTGCTATATTACCTAAAATTACCTAAAAACACTAATATAACCTAATAAAGATAGAAAACACTAATATACCTTAAAAATTCAGAGAAACCCTAATAATCCATAATAAACTCTAATATAACCAAAGAAACCCTAAAACGCTCACAAACAAAATAAAAACACTCAAAAACAATGAAAACATGCTATATTATCTAAGAATACCTAACAAACACTAATATAACCTTAAAAAATAAAAAAAAACTATTAAACCCCTAACAAACACTAATAAACCCTGAAAATCCCTAATAAACCCTATTAAAAATGAATAAACCCTAATAAAACCCTAATAAAACCCTAAAAATTCCTTCTCAACCCTAATAAACCTTGACACGCTATAACAAAACCTAATAAAACCCAACTGAACTCTAATAAACAAAAAAAATGCAAACAAACCATTAAAAAGCCCTAGAAACCCTAATAAACTATAATAAATTCAAATAAAACCTAATAAACCATTAAAAATTCTCACAAACACTAAAAACACACTATCAAAACCTGAAAAGTCATAACAACCCCTCATATATATTAACAAAAACTAAAAAACACTCATATACTCGAATAAAAACACTAACAAACCCTACTAAACCCTAAAAATCCCAAACAAACCCAAATAAACCGTACTCAACCCCCAATAAACCCTAATAAAACCATAAAGATACCAACTCAATCCTAATAAAACCCTAAAAATACCTACTCAACCTTAATAAACCATTACACACCATAATAAACCCCACTAAACCCTAAAAAATGAAAATATACCATTTAAAATCCCCAAACCCCTAATAAATGCTAATAAAACCTAACAGAGCTTAAAAGCGCTAATAAACACGAATAAACACTACTAAACTCTAAAAAACCCCAATATACCCTCTTTAAAATTAATAAACCATAATAAACCATTATAAACCATAATAAATCCTAAACATACCCAAATATACCATAATATACCATAATATACCCTAATAAACCCAAATCAATCCTAATAGAACCCTAAAAATACCTAATAAACCCAAATAAACCTTGACACACCATAATAAACCCTAATAAAATCCTAATAACCCCCAAAAAACCCTAAAAAACACTAATATACCATAAAAAACCCTAAAACCCTAACAAACCATAATAAATGTTAAAAACGCATAAAAATACTAAAAAATGATAGTAAACCAAAAAAATACCTCTAATAATAATGGTTTTAATAAAGCACGTGCATGTGCATATGCATGTGCATGGTTTAAATAATAAATCATAACGCACGTGCACGTGCATATGCATGTGCATTTTCATGTGATTGATAATAAATAATAAATTATAAATAATAACACATGTGAATTGCATGTGTATGTGCATGTTCTTGTGAATGATAATAAATAGTAAATAGTAATGCACATCCAAGTGCATGTGCATGTGAATGTGCATGTGCATGAACATGTTAATAAACAATAAATAATAACAAATTCCACATCAATGTGCATTTGCATGTGAATGATAATAAATAGTAAATTATAACACATGTGATAATAGAATAACTCAAGTGCATTGTGTGTGCACGTGCATGAGAATAAATAATAATAACACATGTGATAATAGAATAACGCAAGTGCATGGCACATTTATGTGCATAGTTATAAATAATATATAATAACGTATGTGTATGTTCATTTACATATAATGATAATGATAATGACGCATGCACGTGCATGATAATAAATAATAAATAACAATGCACATGAATGTGAATTTGTATTTGATGATACAAACAATAATAATTATAATAATAATAGAATAATTCAAGTGCATTGCATGTGCACGTGCATAGTAGTAAATAATAAATAAATAACACTAAATAAGAATGCACATGCATGTGCATGTGCATTTACATTTGATAATAATATTAATAATACTAATTTTAATAATAATAATAATAATAATAACGCATGCACGTGCATGGTAATAAATAATAAATAACAACGCACATGCATGTGGATTTTCATGTGATAATGATAATAATAATGATAATGATAAAATTAAGAAGAATAATAATAATAATAATAATAACTGTGATAATAATAATAATAATAATAATAATAATAATAATAATAATAATAAAATAATAATACAAGTGCATTGTAATAAATAATAAATAATAACTGACGTGCATCTGTATTTTCATGTGATGAAAGTAATAATAACATCCATAGTAGTAGTAGTTATAATAGTAGTAGTACGAATGCATGTGATAATAGAAATTTCCAAGTTCATTACATGTGCACGTGCATGGTAATAAATAATAACGCACATGCATTACATTTGCATGTGATGATGATGACGATGATAATAATAATAATAATACTAATAATAATAATAACAATGCATGCGATAATAGAATAACACATGTGCATTGAATGTGCATGTTTATGTATTTGCATGTGCATTTGCATGTGCATTTGCATGTGATGATAATAACATTAACAACAACAACAACAACCATAATAATAATAATAACAATAAGAATAACAACGTATGTGATAAAAAAATAACGTGTGTGCATTGCATGTGCACATGCATGGTAATAAAAAATAAATAATAATGCACATGCATGTGCATGTGCATGTACATGAGATGATAATAATAGTAATAATAATAATAATAATATTAATATTAATAATAACAACAACAACACATGTGATAATATAATAACGCATGTGCATTGCATGTGCAGTGCATGATAATAAATAATAACTCATAGCGCATGTGATGATAATAATAATAAAAATAGTAATATTAATAATAACAGCGCATGTGATAATAGAATAACACACATGTATTGAATGTGCGCGTGTATGGTAATAAATAATAACTTAAGTGCATTTTCATTTGCATTTGATGATAATAACAACAACAACAACAACAATAATAATAATAATAATAACAATAACAAAAAAATGCATGTGACAATAGAATAATGTAGGTACATTGCATGTACGCTTGCATGGTAATAAATAATAACAGATGTGCATTTGCATTTGCATGTGATGATGATAATAATAATAATAATAATAACAACAACAACAACAAAATATGCACGTGCATGGAAATAAATAATATATAATAAATAATAAATAATAAAGCATGTACATATGCATTAAGATGTGATGATGATAATAATAATAATAATAATAATAATAATGATAATGATAATAATGATAAGGATAATATTTATTATGATAATAATGATAATAATAATGTGTTTGATAATAGTATAACACACATCCTAACAAAACCTAACAAAACCTAACAAACTCTAACAACCACTAATAACCCATAAGAACCACTAATAAACTCAAATAACACCTGAAACCCACTATTAAACCCTAAAACCCTAATAAACACTAATAAATCATAATAACCTGTAATAAACACTAAAAATCCAATTCGAATATAATAGATGCTACAAAAGCCCTAAAACCCCTAATATATAATAAAAAACCCTATTGAATCATAATAAATACTAATAATCACTAAAAACCCTAACAAACCCGACAAAACACTACAAAACCCTCCAAATAATAACCTACAAAATCTTAAAACCCACTAATAAACCCTAAAAATCCCTAATAACCCCATAATAAATCATAACAAACCCTAACATCCCCAAATAAATCCTAACAAATCCAAACAACGCCAAATAAATCGTAACAAACAGGAACAAACCATAATAAACCCCTAATAAGCCGCAATAAACCCTAAAAAATCATAATAAACCCTAATAAATCGTAATAAACCCAAATAAACGTTAATAAACCCTAATAAAAAAAATAAACCCTAAGAAACCCTAATAAATCCTAAATAACCCTAAAAAGGTTAATAATCCCAAGAAAAGTCTATTAATGCCTATAAAGCCCAATAAAACCCTAGTATACAATAAAAATGATAATAAACCATAAAAAATTCTAAAGAACACTAATAAATCTAAAAGAACTCTAATAAACCCTAAATAACCACAATAAACTCTAAAGAACACTTAAAACCCCTAAAGACTCCAAAAAACGCTAAAACACATTACAGAAACCCTAAAAACTACTACAAAAACGAAACAAACCAAAACACACACTAAAAACCCTAACAACCCCTATCAATCCTAAAAAAACAATGAAGCCCTTAACACCCCCCAAAAAACCATTAAAACCCCATCAAATAACAGAAAAACCATAAACACCTGTTAACAACCCATAAAAACCCTAAAAACCACTCTAAACCATAAAAAGCCATTAAAACCCTAAAAAGGCAGTAAATAGATACATAAACACAAAAAACAATACATAAACCCTAAAAATGCAACATAAACTCCAAAAACGCAACATACCCCCCAAAAAAGCAACATAAACCTAAAAAACGCTACATAAACCAAAAAAGCACTACATAAACCCTAGAATCGTAACATAAACCCTAAACAACGCAACATAAATATTAACAATTGCAACATAAAATATAAAAACACAACATAAACCCTAAAAACCCACATGAACCCTAAAAACATTACAGAAACCCTAAAAAATGCAACATAAACGCTACATCACCCTTAAAAACACTACATAAACCTAGAAAACACAACATAAACCCTAAAAAATTCTACAAAAAACCTAAACCCTAAACACGCTACATAAACCATAAAAACGTTACATAAACCCTAAAAAATGCCATATAAAACATAAAACTGCTAAATAAACCCTAAAAGCGCTACATTAACCCTAAAAATGATACATAAACTCAAACAACGTGGCACAAACACTAAAAAATGCTACAAAAACCCTAAAGACAATTCAAAACCCTCAAAAATATTAACTAGTAACATACCATAATATAAAATATTAAACCCTAATAACCCCCTAATAAACTCTACTAATCCCAAAAAACACCTTATAATACCTAAAAACCTAAAGAGACTCTACTCAACCCTAATAAAACCCCAAAAATACATAATAAACCCTAATAAATGATAATAAAACCTAATAAACCCTAAAAACAAGTTAAGAAAATCTAAACAACCCTTACCAACCGTAACAAACACTAATAAACACTAATAAACCGTAATAAACCCCAAAAACCCCTAAAATCACTAATAAACCACAAATAAATCCAAATAAACCCTACTCAACCCTAACAAACCATAAAACACCATAATGACCCCTAATAAAACCCTACAAAACCCTAATAACGAAAACAAAATCTAGTATACCTTAAAAAATCCCTAGAAACCATGATAAACTCTAATATAACCTAATAAACCCTAAAAACGCTCACAAACAATAATAAAATGATCACAAACAATAAAAACATGCTATATTACCTAAAAAGACCAAAAAACACTTATAAAATCTATTAAAGACAATAACGCTAATATACCATAAAAATCCCTAGAAACCATAATAAACCATAATAAACTCTAATATAACCTAAGAAACACTAAAAATGCTCACAAACAAAAACAAAATTTTCACACACAATAAAAACGCTATATTATCTAAAAAGACTTAACAAATAGTAATATAACCTAAAAAACAATAAAAACAATAAACCCCTAACAAACCCTAATAAACCCTAAAAATCCCTAATAAACCCTAATAAAAACTAATAAAATCTAATAAATCCATAATAAAACCCTAAAAATACCTTATCAACCCGAATAAACCTTGACACACCATAATAAAACCTAATAAAACCCAACTAAACCCCAATAAACAAAAAACAGAAACAAGCAATTAAAAATCCCTAGAAACCCTAATAAACCATAATAAATTCTAATAAAACCTAATAAACCATAAATAATGATAACAAACACTAAAAACATTCTAATAAACCTAAAAAGTCCTAAAAACCCTTCATATATATTAACAAAGATTAAAAAACACTCATATACCGTAATAAAAACACTAACAACCCCTAGTAAACCCTAAAAATCCCTAACAAACCCTAATAAACACTACTCAACCTAAATAAACCCCAATAAAACCCTAAAGATACCTACTAAACCCTAAAAAAACCTACTCAATCCTAATATACCTTAACACTCTATAATAAAACATAATAAACCCCACTAAACCCTAAAAACACAAATATACCATTAAAAAGTCCTAAAACCCCTAATAAATGCTAATAAAACATAACAATGCTTAAAAGCACTAATAAATTGTAACACCCCAACCCCTCTAGGCTGGAGCCGGTGCATTACTTGTGATATTGGCATGGTTAAATGGAATGAAAATCCCGATGTAATGATCATTTTAGTAGTATTTAAGAAAATAGATACATAGATTTAACTCAAATTAATTTGGAAAAGGTTACAAAATACAATACATGAAAAAAAACTCAAAACTGCATCCACAGGAACTCAAAATAATACCTTCTATTCAACACCTGTCGAAGGTAGACAATGAAAGGGGTGAGCTCAAATGATCAGTAAGGGTTACAAATAGAGAAAGCATGTGTACAATAATAATTGAATCACAATCAATCTGACATAATCAATATGGTATAGTGAATAAATGAACAACTAATTCCATTAATAACCTGAAAATGAAACTGCATCAATAGATTTTGTCATAGTGAAACCCTAATGGATAATAATAATAACTGATAATGAATAAAGACAATTTTTATTAATTGTACATCATGTATCTGGCACATGAAACCATAATACTGTAAAAACGGTTTAGTTCTGTGGGTAGAAACCCGTCTGATTTTTGGAAACAAACTCGAAGGGTCTGTAGCCAAACTGTTTTGTCTCATGAGACCTACCGATGCATCGAGGGGCTAGAGCGGGCCCCACCCTCCACTTCATGTCCAAGAAATTTTTATACATTGATTCAATATAATATCAATATGACTTTTTAATATCCGTATTGAGTATAGTATACAGATTCATCAATATTTCCATAATAACATTCCAAATTAACACCATATGTAAAATTGTATAAGATTTAGAAAACAAACATATCCATGCTATTAGTTTATGGATATTTAATATAATTATAATATCAAATTAAAAGTGATCTCTAATGGGCAGTAGGTACACCAAATAAGGATTATTAGGTGCACAATACAAATTTAGTCACAACGAAAAGGTAGTTGAGACAAAGTCCATTGCCACAATGTAATCAATCGAATCATATGACCAGAACATAATGAACATCAAATTAATCATTGAATAACATGAATATAAATATAATCATGTTATTATATATCAAATAGAAGTACACATATACCACAAACAAGAAATAAGTGGTGAATAATGAAAATCTCACAGAAATGAATGTGAGATGAGAAACCCCTTACATTATGCTCGAGTGTGTTCTTAGTTTGTTTTAATGAACTGAATAATAAAATTTAGATTCATTAGTTGATATTTCCATAACCTAATATACATGTAATTGATTTATTATAACCTTATTAGGTTCATTCATTTCCCTTTCTATGGGTTCAATTGGTTCAATTTTCATGTTTTGGAAGCATTTTCTCCCTTGATTTTCATGGTTCGTTACTTGTTTCCATGAATGGAAGTTCATTTGAAACATGGTTAAACATCCAGAATTTTAATAAATATTATTAATGGAATTATGGAGATATAAATGATCCTATAATGATTTTGGGTTATATACCATAATGTCGATTCATTAGTTAAAACATTAATGATGTTCGTTTAAATCGTTTTAGTGGTTCTTTGATAATAACAACCTCATTTTGTTTTTTAAATTAAAACCATGAGTACCAAAGAATTAAAAAACCATGGGTGATTCATAACACATATATTATAACCTGGTTCAACAATATAAATTGTTTCATGACCAGACTTGAAAGAATTATTTCAAATTGAAATCACATCGTCCACACTGTCGGTAATTCGACACATCAAAGACAATGTTTTTAATTCCTTGAAAAAGTGGGGAAAAGAAGAATATTGATGATGAATTTCTCATAAACATGAGAAAATCCAGAATATACAAGATTCTTGTGATTTAATTCCTCTTGGGTAAGAAGATATGAAGAAATAATAAAAAAAGAACTCCAAATAAATGAATAATTTTGAAATCGCTAAAAAAAATTTGGCAGCCTAACGGCTAAGCAACATGGTTTTAGAAAATATTAAAAAGAGAGGGGAAAAGGGTCACCTATCCATAAATGAATCATAATATATATTAGATAAATAATAATAAGAAAAATAAGAACATGGTTTGGAAACATGAAAGATATACCACATAAAAAAGAACTTGAAAGGAAAAAAGAAAGAAATTGAGAATTTTCTTACCTTGTAGAAGAACCCTTAAACATGACGGTTGGGACCTTGGGGGCTTGAGTAAACCTTGGGAGGACTAATATGAAGGTAAGGAGGCCAGAAAATCTTTGAGGGAGAATTGGGAATGAATTCAATGAAGGTAAGAGTTGGTATTTATAGGAAAAGTGATGGATTATTTTAATAATTTTCAAGGGACACCTCATGAGTGGTTTTTGCAAAACCATGGGCTTGCCAATGGTATTTTACCATGTTATAAGCCACTTGGGACACCTCACATATTATTTAACTATACACAAGTCTTCCAGATTTATGAAATCATTATTTCATCATTAATGATGTCATAAACACGCCGAAACTAAAAACTGTATTTTTTACTATTCACTGAAAAATCAACTATTTCAGAAAAATTCCCAAAATTCACCATAAACATTTTTCAACATGTATAATTCAAAAGTGAAATCCATTTTTCAAAAATAATTTTCTAAATATTATAAATTTAATTTTTAATTAATGTTATAGTTAATTCGAAAAATAACAATCTTAAAGTGCAATTAGTTTTATTTCTCATTGAAAAACTAATTAAGATCACATTATCTTGTTGCCTTAAGAAAATGAAGTAATATTATTATTTACTATTCATAAGGGTAATATTACTATTCATAAGTGTATGTTACTATTCAACAAAAATTATGTTTGTTCTATCAGACTTCAAATGACTTACTGATCACAACTCTAGATGACCATTTTTCGAAATTCAAAACATAGAAGTGGAAAATTTATATTTAATGGATAGGTTTTGACTATATCCTAAATAAACTAGTGTTGTTTTGAAGGAAAACAGTGATGAATAGAATGTATTTAATAGAAACATACCATAAAATGTTTGGGGTGCTACATTATTCCCTCCTTCGAAAATTTCGTCCTCAAAATTTTATGTACATAGACCTCCAAAAAGATGTGGGTGGTTCTTCTTCATGAAATCCTTTGGTTCCCATGTTGCTTCTTCCATATTCTAGTTTATCCAAAGAACCTTTACTACATGATTTGTTTGATTTCTCAATACCTGCTCCCTTATGTCAAGAATCCTGATAGGCTTTTCACAGTATGAAAAATCCGGTTCATGTTCTATTATTTCATATGTGAGTACATGCATTGGGTCTGGAATGTATTTCATTAACAATGATAGGTGGAAGACATCATGAACTCTGGAGAGATTTGGAGGCATCGATAAACGGTAAGCTACATCTCCGATTCTTCCAAGGATTTAAAATGGTCCAATGTACCTGGGGCTCTGTTTCCCTTTTTTACCGAACCTTAAGATTCCTTTCAATGGAGATACTTTCAGAAATACATGATCTCCCACTTGAAATTCCATGTCATTTCTCTGGTTGTCAGCATAACTCTTCTACCTACTTTGGGATTCTTTAATATGAGCTTGTTTTTTCTTCACCTTTTCCGTGGTCTCTTCAATAATCTCAGGGCCTATAAGTTTCCTCTCACCAACTTCATCCCAATAAGTTGGAGTTCGAAATCTCTTTCCATATAATGATTCATATGGAGCCATTTGAATTCTAGAATGGAAACTATTATTGTAAGAAAATTCCACCAAAGGCAAGTATTTATCCCACATACCTTGGAAGTCAAGAGAGCACGATCTAAGCATGTCTTCTAGAGTTTGAATAGTCCTTTTAGACTGTCCGTCAGTGTGAGGGTGATATGCGGTACTCATATGATGCTCAGTATTCAAAGCCTTCTTGATACTTTTCCAGAACCTTGATGTAAAACATGGATCACGATCAGAAACAATCGATAGGGGAACTCCATGAAGTCTCACAACTTCATTAATATATAGTCTTGATAGACATTCAAGTTGTAGATATTCTCTTATAGAAAGAAAATGTGCTGACTTGGTAAGATAATCAACAATGACCCATATTGTATCATTCCTTATAGGAGTCTTTGATAGTCCCATGACAAAGTCCATCGTGATATTATCCCATTTCCAATCAGGTATGGGAAGAGGTTGCAATACTCCTCCGGGCTGTTGCCTTCCAGATTTCACTTGTTGACAAACCATACATCGTGACACAAAATCAGAAATCTCCCTCTTCATGTTGTCCCACCAAAAATGTTCCTTCAAATATCTATACATCTTAGTGCTACCAGGGTGTATAGAGAAATTGGAACTATGAGAATCATCCAACAATTACTTTTCTAGATCTGGTATATCGGGAACACAATGTCTCTTCCCAAATTTCAAAATTCCATCTTCATATACAATGTCACTCAATCACCCATCATTCACAGCTTTAATCTTCTTTTGAAACTCCTCATCATCAGCCAAAGAAATTTGTATCCTTTCTAGTAAAGATAGTTTGGCAACCATTTGAAAAAGCATTGATGTTTCACCTTCCATGGTTATTACCATATCCATCTTTACTTGATCCATGAAAATAGGATCCCTTTCAACTCACATCTTGTTCAAAACTTCGTGATCCTTTCTTCTCAAAGCATCTTCCACCTTATTTTCCTTCCTCGGGTGGTAGTGCATCGTGCAATCATAATCCATGATCAGTTCAAGCCATCACCTTTGCCTCATGTTGAGTTATTTCTATGAGAAAATATATTTAAAACTCTTGTGATCAGTATAAAACTCCCCCTTTTCACCATAGAGATAATTTCTCCTTATCTTTAAAGCAATGATTACAGCAGCTAACTCAATATCATGAGTAGGATATTTTTTTCATGAATTTTTAGCTGTTGTGATGCATAAGAAATAACCATATCATTTTGCATAAGGACACAACAATGTCCTTTCTTTGAAGCATCACTACAAATAACAAACGCGTCATTACCTGATGGTAGAGTCAATATAGGAGAATTTAATAATATTTTCTTCAGTTCATCAAAATATTCTTCACAATCTTTTGTCCAAACAAATTTAACCCCATTTCATGTGAGCTTCGTTAGTGGGTTATCCAGTCGGGAAATATTCTGCACGAAACGCCGTTAATAACCTATTAATCCAATAAAACTGTGTACCTGAGTTATATTTGTTGGCATGGGAAAATCTTGGATTGCCTTTGTCTTCTCACGATCAACTAGGATTCCATCCTTCGAGAAAATATGGCCAAGAAAAGAAACTGACTGAAGCCTGAATTCGCACTTGCTAAACATCCCATATAATTGATTTCTTCTATGAGTTCCCAGAATAACTTGCATGTGACTCTCATGGTCTTCATAGAATTTTGAGTATAAGAGAATATAATCAATGAATATCACAAAAAAGTTATCAAGATATTCCTTTAAAACTCTATTCATTAAATCCTTGAAAACAGATGGTGCATTCGTCAGCCCAAAAGGCATCATTGTAAACTCGTAATGCCCATACCTGGTTCGAAATGCTGTCTTCAGAATATCTTCCTTCTTCACACTCTGTTGATGATATCTGGATCAAAGGTCAATATTTGAAAAGTATTGACCTCCATGAAGTTGGTAAAATAAATCATCAATTCGGGGTAGAGGATACTTATTCTTTATTGTAATAACATTGATTTCTATTTAATCAATGCATAACCTCATGGATCAATCTTTATTAATTACAAACAATACTGAGGCTCCCCATGGAGAAACACTAGGTCAAATAAATCCTTTGTCACTCAACTCTTCTAGTTGTTTCTTTAGATCCACTAGCTCCATAGTGGCCATTCTATTTGGGGTACTGGATATAGGTCTTGAACCAGGAATTAAGTCAATGGAAAACTCAATTTCCCACTCTGGAGGATGTCCTCGTAAATCCTCTATAAATACATCAATGTAAACTTTCTCTATGTGCACATCTTCAATTTGAAGATTTCTTTCCTCTCCCATAGATATTGGTTTATCTTCCTCTCCAAGTATTGCATTCAATAGAGCTACTGGGGGTGGTTCTAGATAAGAATCTGGTGGTGAAGTTTATGCCCTAAAGACAAGGGATTCTACACCATTTCCAAAAATTGTAACTTCCTTTTTCTTGAAATAAATCCTTGCATCATAATTTTATAGCCAATACATACCGAGAATTATATCATATTCGGTCATGGGTATGATAATAATGCTAGCAACTAAAGAACGTTTTGGTGTTTGGAGGGGGACTATTCGACATGCCTTTGTTGCAATGATACATCCCATGGGAGTTTTAAATGACAACTCCTTTCTTAAATAAAATTGTACATATCTAATTTTCTTGGAAAATTGAGAGGATATAAATGAATGAGATAACCCAGAATCAAATAAAGTGTTGGATAAGTTTTAGGAAACATATAAAGTACATGCCACCACGTAACTAGGAACATCAACCTCTGTAGTTGTAATCGCATAGGCTCTCCCTTGTTCTCTTGTATTTTGCTGAGGCATGTTTCCTTGGCGCTTATGACACTCATTTTCATAGTTCCCCATCTCTCTACTGTTGTAGCGTTGAAAATCATTGAATTGATTCTTCCCCTTTTATTCATCACATCGATGACCCTTTTCTCCGCAGTTATAGAAGACTCTATTTCCTTTTAAGAATTTCCCAAAATGATTCTTTCCACAGTTCTCGCATAATGGGAAACTATTCATTCCCTTTATATTATTTGGTGCTTCTCCTTTTCCTTTGTTATCAGGATTCTTCTTCTTATCTTGGTTTCCTTTGAAAACTTTTGATCTAGATAATTCCTCCTCTGTTTTGATGGCACTTGATAGAATTTCATCATACGATGAAAATGATTGAGAATCCAGTGCCCTTCGAAGACATGGCTTAAGACCTTAAAAGAAATGATCAATCTTGTCCGCCAAGTCACGTATGTAATCCACAACATACCTGGCTAGCCTTGTGAAGGTAGCCTCATACTCCACAACACTTTCTTCTTCCCTTTGTTTCAAGCCAAGGAATTTTCTCGTCATTTCAATTCGTTGTTCACGAGGGAAATATTTTTCGAAGAATATTTCCTTAAATGTCCTCCATTCCATATCCTCTATCTCTTCTTCCTCTGTGATATTTTGAATCAGAGACCACCATTGATCACCGTCGCCCTTGAGACAATATACTTCAAGTACTACCTTTTCATTTTCATTGCATCTTAACACCATGAATAACTTTTAAAGGGACTTGATCCATTGCTCAGTAACCACTGGATTTGTAGTCCTACTGATAGATGGGGGCTTCTGCCGCATGAAATGATCCAACACAGGTTTTGAATGGTTATTTTTTACAACTTGAGTAAGTTTTCCTAATATGGTCATGATCTGATCTGCTCCAACGTTGACTTTTTTCACTTTCTCAGTAGGGATTTCCCAACCTTGCCCACGAGTATTGACTCCTCTTCTTCCATTAGAATCCATTTCTAAATAATGGGATACACTATATTAGTTTATCAATCTCAAATAGAAAAGAAATAAACATAGATTGAAATTCTATGCATAGCTAATATTATAAATCTCAAATAGAAAGCACTCAACATAGATTGAAATTCTATTCATAGCTAATCATATAAACAAGGTTCCTTTGGGGAAAAAATTTACATTAACTCCTTCATAATGGATTGTAAATAAAATATGAATTATCTGAAGCATATCCCCCAGGTGTGTCGTATCCTTGAGTGTAGAAAGGCCCGTTGTTGTGCACCAGTTCCCATTTGAGTCTAGCTCAAAGCGGTGTTTCGGGTTTTACCCCTAGATACATCTGTGCCAGAGTAGCCTCTACCTGCTCGTATCCAGACAGGGATGTATTGCTTCAAATATCCACATAATCTATTCCTTACCAAAATACTAGGACGTTCTTGTATGTTAATCCTCAGATACTACCTTAGTTCTTTGTTCACTACTGTACATTTCCTACTCTAGTTTCCATGTTTTCTACTAAACTTTCTCTGGTACAAACTGTAACAGCCCGACCCCTCTAGCCTAGAGTCGGTACATTACTTGTGATATTGGAATGGTTATAAGGAATGAAAATCCTGAAGGAACGATAAGTTTATTAGTCTTGAAAAAACTAGATACATATATGTAACTCAAATTACATTGGAAAAGGTTACAAAATACAATACATGACAAAAAACTCAAAAATGCATCCACATGAACTCAAAAGAAGACCTTATATTCATCACATGTCGATGGTAGACAATGAAAGGGGTGATCTCAAACACTTAGTAAGGTTTACAAATAGTGGAAGAATGAGTACAATAATATGTGAATCATAATCAATATGACATAATCAATATGGCATAGTGAATAAATGAACAACTAATGCCATTAATAAACTGAAAATGAAACTGCATCCATAGATTTTGTCATAGAGAAATCCTCATGGATCATAATAATAAATGATTATAAATAAAGAGAATTATTATTAATTAGACATCATGTATCTAGCACATGAAACCATAATACCTTAAAACGGTTTAGTTCTGTGGGTAGAAACTTGTATGACTTTTGGAAACAAACTCGAAGGGTCTGTCGCCAAACTCTTTTGTATCATGAGACCTACCAATGCATCCAGGGGCTCTAGCGGGCCCCACCCACCACTTAATGTCCAGTCATTCTTTATACATTGATTCAATACATGTTCAATATGCCTTTTAAAAATCCGTATAGAGAATAGTATACAGATTCATCAATATTTCCATAATAACTTTCCAAATAAACACCGTATGTAAAATGGTGTACGGTTTAGACAACAAACATATCCATGATACGAGTTCATGGATATTTAATTTAAATATAATTTCAAATAAAAAGTGATCTCAAATGGGCAGTAGGTAGACCACATAATGATTATTAGGTGCACAATACAAATTTAGTCACAATGAAAATGTGGTTGAGACAAAGTCTCTTACCATAATGTAATCAATCGAATCATATGACCAGAACATAATGAACATAAAATGAATCATTGAATAACAATAATATAAATAGAATCATTTTATTATATATCAAATGTAAGTACACATATACCACATACAAAAAATAAGTGGTGAACAATGAAAATATCACAGAAATGAAAGTGAGATGAGAATCCCTTTACCTTATGCTCGAGTGTGTTCTTCATTTGTTTTAATGACCTGAATAATAAAATTTAGATTAATTAATTAATATTTCTAGAACCTTCTATACATGTAATTGATTTATTATAACCTTATTAGGTTAATTCATGGACCTTTCTATGGGTTAAATTGGTTCAATTTTCATGTTTTGGAAGCATTTTTTCCCTTGATTTTCATGGTTCGTTACTTGTTTCCATGAATGGAAGTTCATTTGAAACGTGATTAAACACACTGAATTGTTAATATGTATTATTAAATAAATTATAGAGATATAAATTAACTTATAATGATTTTGGGTTATATACCATGATGATGATTAATTAGTTAAAACATTAACGATGTTCGTTTAAATCGTTTGAGTGGTTCTTTGATAATAACAACCTCATTTTGTTTTATAAATTAGAACCATGAGTACCAAATAATTACAGAACCATCGGTGAGTCATAACACATATATTATAACCTAGTTCAACCATATAAATGGTCTCATAACCAGACTTGAAATAATTATTGCAAATTGAAATCACATCATCCACGATGTCAGTAATTCGACACATCACGAACAATATTTTTAATTCCTCAAACAAATGGAAAAAAGAAGAAGATTGATGATGAATTTCTCATGAACATGAGAACATAAAGAATATAAAAGATTATATAGATTACATTCCTCTTGGGTAAGAAGATATGAAGAAATAATAAATAAAGAACTCAAAATGATAAAATAATTTTGAAATCGCTTACAAAAATTATGCAGACTAACGGCTACACAACATGGTTTTAGTAAATATTAAAAAGATAGGGTACAAGGGTAACCTATACATAAATAAATCATAATATACATTATATCATGAATAATAATAAAAATAAGAACATCATATGGAAACTTGAATGATATACCACATAAAAGAGTACTTGAAAGCAAAAAGAAAGAAATTGAGAATTTTCTTACCTTGTAGAATAACCCTTATAACATAATGGTTGGGATCTTGGGGGCTTGAGGAAACCTTTGGAGGATTAATATAAATGTAAGGAGGCCCAAACGTAGTTGAGGGAGAATTGGGAATGAATTAAATTAAGGGAGGAGTTGGTATTTATAGGAAAAGTGAGGGATTATTTTAATAATTTTCAAGGGACACCTCATGAGTGGTTTTTGAAAAACCATGGGCTTGCCCATGGTATTTACCCATGGTATAAGACACATGGGACACCTCACATATTATTTAACTATAAAAAAGTCGACCATATTTATGACATCATTATTTCATCATTAATGATGTCATAAACACAACGAAACTAAAAACTATTTTATTACTATTCACTAAAAAATCAACTTTTCAGAAAAATTCTCAAAATTCACCATAACCATTTTTTGACGTGTAGAATTCAAATGTAAAATCCATTTTTCAAAAATAATTTTCTAAATATTATTAATTTAATTTTTAAATAAATTCATAGTTAATTCGAAAAATAACTATCTTAAAGCGCAATTAGTTTTAATTCTCGTTGAAAAACTAATTAAGATCTCATTATCTTATTGCCTTAAGAAAATGAAGTAATATTATTATTTACTAAAATAACCCTAAAAAGTATAAAAAATCCAAACACACCCATAAAACCCAAAAAACTCATAAAACCCCAAACAAAAAAAAAAACCGTAACCAACCCAAAAAACCCTAACAAAACCAAAAAAGCACTAACAAACACTAATAACCCCTAAGAACCAATAATAAACCCTAATAACCCCTAAAACACATTATTAAACCCTAAAAACACTAATAAACACTATTAAATCATAATAACCTATAATAAACCCTAAAAAACTCTATTAGACCCTAATAAACACTACAAATGACCTAAAACCCCTAATATACAATAAAAAACACTATTAAACCATAATAAACCTTAATAATCACTAAAAACTCCAAAAAACCCAAAAAAACCGCTATAAAAACCTCCAAATAATAGCCTAGAAAACCCTACAACCCACTAATAAACCATAAAATACCCTAATAACCCCAAAATAAATCGTAATAAACCCTATCAACCCCAAATAAATTTTAACAAATACTAACAACTCCAAATAAATTGTAAAAAACTGAAACAAACCATAACAAACCTCTAAAAAACTGTAATAAACCCTAACAAATAATAATAAACCCTAATAAATCGTAATAAACCCAAATACACGTTACTAAACCCTAATAAATAAAATAAACCCTAATAAATCCAAAATAACACTAAAAAGGTTGATAAACCCTAGAAAAAGCTATTAATGCCTACAAAAGCCCAATAAAACCCTAATATACAATATAAAATGCTAATAAACTGTAAAAAATACTAAAGAACACTAATAAACACTAAAATACCCCAAAAAACACCTAATGAACCATATTAAACTCTAAAGAACACTAAAAACCCTAAAGATCCCATAAAACGCTAAAACACATTTTATGGTTGTGCTGCTGCTAGATGTGGATTGTTATTCGAGTTTGGATGTTGGTTGTTGGTTAGCTGTGAGCTGCTAGATGCTGGTTGACGCTGGATGATGGTGGTGGCTGTTTTATTTTGCGTGTTTTTTTTCTTTTTTCGTTATTGATTTTTCTTTTTTTGGGTCTTTTGTCTTGGGTCGTTAAGGGTTTTTGGGTTTGGGTCGATTGACCCCTCCCCTCCCTTGTCTGCTGAGTCACTTTTTTCTTTCTAATAAATTTGGGGGGGTCGGGAATAGCCCGACCCTCGCATCTTCCTTGCCCAAAAATGCCACAAAACACTAAAAATGGTACATAAAATCTAACAACACTACACAAACCCTAAAAAATGCTACAAAAACCCTAAATATGCTTTAAAAACCTCAAATATATTAAACCTTAATATACCATAATATAAAAAATTAAACTCTAATAAACCCCGAATAAACTCTAATAATCCCTATAAAAGCCTTATAATCCCTTAATACCCTAAGAAACTCTACTCAACCCTAATAAAACCCCAAAAATACATAATAAACCCTAATAAATGATAATAAGATCTAACAAACCCTAAAAACACGTCAAGAAAATCTAAAAAACTATAAAAAACCCAAATAGAAACTAATAAACACTAATAAACCCTAATAAACCCCCAAAAAACTCTAAATAACCCTAATAAACCATAAATAAAGCCAAATAAACCCTACTCAACCCTAACAAACCTTTACACACCGTAATAACACCTAATAAAACCCTAAAAGTCCAAAATAAAGAAACAAAATGCTACTATAACTTAAAAAATCCCTAAGAATAATGATAAACTCTAATATAACTTAATAAACCCTAAAAACGCTCACAAAAAAAAAATAAAAAACTGATCAAAAACTATAAGAACGCACTATATTACCAAAAAAGACCTAAAAACACTAATATAACCTAATAAAGACAAAAAAGGCTAATATACCTTAGAAATCCCTAGAAACCTTAATAAAACATAATAAACTCTAATATAACCTAAGAAACCATAAAAACACTCACAAACAAAAAAAATGCTCAAAAACAATAAAAACACACTATATTATCTAAAAAGACCGAACAAAGACTAATATAACCTAATAAAACAAAAAAACTAATAAACCCCTAACAAACCCTAATAAACCCTAAAAATCCCTAATAAACCCCAATAAAAACTAATAAACCCTAATAAAACCTTAATAAAACTCTAAAAATACCTTCTCAACCCTAATAAACATTGTCACACCATAACAAAACCTAATAAAACCCAACTAAACCCCAATAAACAAAAAAATGAAAACAAACCATTAAAAAGCCCTAGAAACGCTAATAAACCATAATAAATTCAAATAAAAGATTATAAACCATTAAAAATGCACAAAAACACTAAAAACATGCAAATAAAACCTAAAAAGTCATAACTACCCCTCATATATATTAAAAAAAACTAAAAAACACTCATATACCCTAATAAAAACACTAACATACCATAGTAAACCCTAAAAATCCCTAACGAACCCTAATAAACTGTATTAAACCCTAATAAACCCTAATAAAACCTTAAAGATGCTGACTAAACACTAATGAAATCCTAAAAATACCTACTCAACCCTAATAAACCTTAACACACCATAATAAACCATAATAAACCCCACTAAATGCTAAAAATGAAAATATACAATTTAAAATCCCTAAAACCCCTAATAAATGCTAATAAAACCTAACAAATCCTAAAAGCGCTAATAAACTCGACTAAACACTACTAATCACTAAAAAACCCTAATATACCCTCTTAAAATTTAATAAACCATAATGAACCATAATAAACCCTAATGAATCCTAAAAATACCCAAATATACCATAATATACCCTAATAAACCCATCACAATACTAATAAAACCCTAAAAATACCTAATAATCTCTAATAAACCTTGACACACCATAATACACCCTAATAAAATTCTAATAACCCCCACCAAACCCTAAAAACGCTAATATACCATTAAATACCCTAAAACCCTAACAAACCATAATAAATCTTGATAACACCTAAAAATCCTAAAAAATTATAGTAAACCCTAAAAATACCTCTAATAATAATAGTATTAATAATGCACGTGCATGTGCATATGCTTGTGGATGGTTTAACTAATAAATCATAACACACGTGCATGTGCATATTCCTGTGCATTTTCATGTGAATAATAATAAATAATAAATTATAAATAATAACGCATGTGAATTGCATGTGTATGTGCATGTGCATGTAAATGATAATAAATAATAAATAATTACACACATACAAGTGCATGTGCATGTTCATGTGAATGTGCATGTGCATGGTAATAAAAAATAAATAATAACCAAGTCCACATGAATGTGCATTTACATGTGAATTATAATAAATAATAAATAATAACACATGTGATAATAGAATAACTCATGTTCATTGCATGTGCACGTGCATTAGAATAAATAATAATAACACATGTATTAACAGAATAACGCTAGTGCATTACCTGAATGGCCTGAAGGCCATCATTTTTATTGATTTTTTGATAACCCCCCTTTCAAGGGATGAGGGGGAACCCTTACAAGGCCTGTAGGCTCAGAGATTACATGGCCCGTAGGCTAGGAGATTACATGATCCGAAGGTCTTAGGGAATTCAACCAGACTATCTATAAGGAACTGCCCCTCCCTAGCATTTGCATCCGGATAGTAGCTCTCCACCTTTGCATGACTATCTGGATAGGCTTCCCGCACAAGCACGGGCTAGTACTGATGGCATAGCTATACCCTCTCATTCTAACAATCCATTTGGATATGCTCTGGTGAGTGCACCTGCTCTGAATCCTCTTCTGTGGCTGCTTCTTTTTTATAGTGTGTCTGGGGCTTGCATTTATGTGTCCTGAAGGCCTTGGGGTGGACCTAAGGCCTTAAGGTGGCATGAAGGCCATGAGAATCAACTGGCCCAAAGGCCTTGGGTGGCCCGAAAGCCTTGCAGGACCCGAGTACCAAACTGGTGGCCCGAAGGCCCAGATGGATGAATTGTTTCGGATACAGTAGTACTGAACAGTAACTGCTACTGTACTGCTACAGTACCCCAGAAATATGCCTCCACCCAGATTTGATCTTGGGTGTTTTGGATGCACCTAAAGAGTCCTCACCAACTGGGCTGAGGCGGATGTGCATTGCATTTGCATGTGCATGATAATAAATAATATATAACAACGCACGTGCATGTGAATTTAAATGTAATGACAATGATAATGACCCATGCACGTGCATGGTAATAAATAATAACTAACAGTGCACGTGCATGTGAATTTGTATTTTATGATACAAACAACAACAACAACAACATAAATAATAATAATAATAATAATAATAATAATAATAGAATAACGCAAGTGTGTTTCATGTGCACGTGCCTAGTAGTAAATAAAAAATAAATAATAATAAATAAGAATGCACATGCATGTGCGTGTGCATTTACATTTGATGATAATATTAATAATACTAATTGTAATAATAAAAATAAAAATAATAACGCATGCATGTGTATGGTAATAAATAATAAAAAACAATGCACATGCATGTGCATTTGCATGTGATAATGATAATAATATTGATGATGATGATGATAATAACAATAATAATAATAATAACTATGATGATAATAATAATAATAATAAAATAAAAATAGAATAATACAAGTGCATTTCATATGCACGTACATGGTAATAAATAATAAATAATAACACATGTGCATCTACATTTGCATGTGATGATAGAAATAATAACAACCATAGTAATAATAGTAGTAGTGGTGGTAATAATAGTAGTAGTACTAATGCATATGATAATAGAATATTGGATGTGTATTACATGTGCATGTGTATGGTAATAAATAATAACTCTCATGCATTGCATTTGCACGTGATGATGATGATGATGATGATAATAATAATAATAATATTATTATTATTATTATTAATGCATTTGATAATAGAATAACACACGTTCATTGAATGTGAGTGTATGTGCATTTGTATGTGCTTTTTCATGTGATGATAATAACAATAACAACAACAACAACACCAACAACCACAATAATAATAATAACAATAATAATAAGAACGTATGTGATAATAAAATAACGTGTGTGCATTGCATGTGGACGTGCATGGTAATAAAAATATAATAACAACACACATGAATGTGCATTTGCATTTGCATGAGATGATGATAATAATAATAATAATAAATAATAATTATAATAATAATAATAGTAATAATAAGTTATAGTTGTTTGAAAAAACAACAGAAAAGACAAAAGTGTTAGAAATGGTGTCTCGAAAAACATAACAAATCACAGATTCATTAAAAAAGGCATAACATCTTCTTCAGGTTTCCATTTCCGCTCCGTGAATAGTCAAACTAAATCTCATGGAATGAACTATGATAAAAATAGGTGTCAGAGGCCGAACAGACACACAAATTAGAAGTTATGACCATTTTACGAAAAATTTGACAGGGATCCGGACAAGGAAATGGAGTTTTGGAGCCCTTCTGGTGGTTTTTTGGGATTTTATAGTCCCAAACACGACTTTAACTCTATTAAAGTTATCCTTCAGCATAGATATCTTCACTGCTTTTAATTTAATATATGGTAGAGCTCAAATGGAATACCAGAGTGAAAGTTATGGCCGTTTGAAGTTGGACTTTTTTTGGAGTGGTATAACTAATATATCTTCTATTTCTTTGATCTTCTCACTGTTTTGATTATGCTAGGTCCTGACTCATCTCATGAGCTTCAATTTTACTAGTCACAGTGCTCAAACGGACATCCAAAGGAGAAGTTATGCCTATTTTAGCGAGTTGCGAGTTTCTTAGGTTTTTTGGCGCTAGGAGGGTTGCCCAATTTAAAACGATAATAACTTCTGCAACGTGTGTTCATTTTTTGCTCTACAACATATCAAATTGAATATTGTGAAAAGATACACACTCTGGTAAACACTGGAACCCTTTCTAACATTCTCCAACCCCCCAAAAGTCCCAGAATTCCATTTGGAGGGTCAAAAGATTGGATTCTAGTGTCTGTTTTGAAATAAATTTTCTATGGGTGTCTGTTTTGCCTCTACCACATATCAAATCGAAGCTTGAGATGAGACATACACTGCTAAAACCACTGAAGCACCTTAACACATACTTGAAGGCCTAAAAAGGTACTTAAACCCTCCAAAAGACCATAACTTCTACTCCGGGAGTCCGTTTTTCCTCTACTATATATCAAATCAAAGCTTTCGACTAGATCTACATATCTGTGACCAATAGGAACACCTTATCACGTTCTTAAAGACCCAAAAGGTCCTTATGTACTCCAAATGACCATAACTTCTACTCTGGGTGTCCGTTTCACATCTACCACATATCAAATTGAAGCTTTCAACTAGGTATACATATCTGTGACAACCATGAACAACCAAATAACCCTAAAAACCATGAATAACCCCGTAAACACTAAAAACCATTAAAAACCAAGACAAACCACTCAAAACCCAAACAAACCCTAAAAAACCCTAACAAACACTAATAAACCCTAACAAACCCTAACAAACCCTAACAAACCCTAACAAACCCAAATAAACCCTAAAAAACCCCAAAAAAACCTAAAAAAATATAACAAACCCTAAAAAACCCTATCAATCCCTAAAAATCACTAAAAAACCCCAACAAGCACTAAGAAAACCCAATAAACCCATGAAACCCAAAGAAACCTTAAAAACCCCTTAGAAAACATAAGAAACCCTAAAAAAATACTATGCAAAAATAAGAAACACTTACACATGCTTAGAAACCCTGACACACACTTAGAAACCCAAACACTCCCATAGAAACCCTAGAACACCCTTAGAAACCCCAAAACAGCCATAGAAACCCCAACACAACCTTAGAAACCCTTAGAAACCATAACACACCCTTAGAAACCCTAACCCTCCCATAAAAACCCTAACCCACCCTTATAAACCCTAACCAACCCTTAAAAACCCCAAAAAACCCTTAGACACCCTAAATCACTCTAATAAGCACTAATAAATCCAAAAAAACCCTACTAAGCAATAATAAACCATAATAAACCCTAAATCCCACTACTAAGCCCTAATAAACACAAATAAATCTTAATAAACCCTAAAACCCTATTAGACCCCAATAAAAGCTACAAAATACCTAAAAACCCAAATATACAACAAAAATGCTACTAAACCATTCAAAATGATAATATTAATAAAACAAACCCTATCAAACCCGAAAAAACCTGACAAAACCCAGAAAAAACCCTAAAAACCCAAAAAAAACCCCTAAATAACCCTAAAAACACTAAATAACCCTAAAAATCCTAAAAACCCTAAAAAATCCTAAAACCCCTAAAAACATGAAAAAACCTAAAAACTGGAAAAAAAATATAAAAACCCCTTAAAAGGCCTCATAAAAACATCCAAAACCCCCCAAAAAAAGATAAAAACCCTAAACCCCCTAAAAACGCAAAAAACCCATAAAAAGACTAAAAATGCCTTACAAAACCCTAACCAACTATATTAACCCCTTAAAACCCCTAAAAACCCCATAGCATACCCTAAAACCTCAAAAGAAACCCTAAAACACCATAAAGAATCCTAAAGTACCATAGAAAACCCAAAAGAACCACTAAAGGCACTAACAACGCTACATAAACCTGAAAAAATTGCTACAAAAAACCAAAAAAATGCTTCAAAACCCAAAAAACGCAAAAAAACATTAAAAACGCTAAAATAACCCTAAAAAAGCAAACAAAATCAAAACACACCCATAAAACCCAAAAAAACGCATAAAACAGCAAACAACTCCAAAAAATTGTAACAAAACCAAAAAACCCTAACATAACCCAACAATCCCTAACAACCACTAATAATCCCTAAGAACCCCTAATAAACCCTAATAACCTCTAAAACCCACTATTAAAACCTAAAACCACTAATAAACACAAATAAATAATAATAACCTTTAATAAACCCTAACAAACTATATTAGACCCTAATAAATTCTACAAAATCCCTAAAACCCCTAATATACAATAAAAACACTATTAAAGCATAATATATGACAACCCTGCTTTTTATTACAACTTAAACATGCTTTATTACATAAAACTTCACTTGATACAACAAAGAAGATCGAGAGGTTTAGTGTCTTTGGGTCTTGGGATCATTACATAAAAACTTTAAACTTGAAATACAACATCCTTATTGAAAACTTCCTTTACATGACCACTACATTCCTTCGTACTTAGCATTGCATGGGATAACCTGAGGACATGCATAAGAAAAGGGTGAGCTATAAAGCCCAGTAAGGGAGTACACAATGAATAACATGAGGAGTACAACACATGTTAGGCAATAGGCATATCAATAGAGCATAAGAGAGACATGAACATAAAGGCATGATAAAGCATGATAATCATAACATGGAAATGTGGCAACAACACTTAACATTGAATTAGCATGAGCCAAGGCTCATTGCACATGGAGCATGAGTAAACCCTCATTGCACTTGAAGCACGAGTAAACCCTTGTTGCACTTGAATTATCATGATTCAACACTCAATGCACATGACGTATCATGATACTATACTTTACCCAATGCATTGGAGCGCTATAAAGGGCGCACCCTTCTTAAACATTTCATTTCATACATAAGTGTGCCACATGGATCATAAAACATGGATTCATAAAACATAATAATTTCTTCCACGATAAAGGAATGTGGAATTCATACATGAAACTTTATAATCAATATGTAAATGTGCATAAAGGTGAATACCCTTGATGGAGAAATGGTCATGGTATTCACTACACAAAGACATTGGCTTAGAAAATCGGTGCGATTTCGGCAGCGTAACGGCGTGACATAAGAATTCATAAAAAAAGGTTGATGAGAGAGAAAGGGGTTTCTCATCATATTTACATGTAATGGACAGTAAGGAGATCATATATATACATGTCCCAACAATAGAAATGGAATTTAGATTCATGATACAAAAGTATTTCTTGAATGTAAAAGAAGAGAGAGAAGTTCCTTTCGGAATTTCGGCATAGTAACGGGTGTACATGGGAGGCATTTAATGAGAGAGAAAGGGTTCTCCCATCATTCAAACAATAAGAGGGAAGTATGGGGGAGGTGCGAAACCATACCCCAACATTCATAATTGAAATAAAAAGGGCAATACAACTTAAAGAAAATTGACAAAAAAATGAGAAAGGAAGAAAACCCCTTACTTGGAAGTGTGCTTCCAAAGGCTAGAGAGAGGCTTGTGAGAGGCTTCTTGGGAGATTGGGGCACCTTGAGAGGATTCTAGAGAGAGTAGGGCAGAGGTTGGACGAACTTCAAGGGCTTTGAGTGAGGAGGAAGTGGGAGCTTGGGTGGGTTTATATAGGAAAGGTGAGAGAATTCTTTATTATTTAGGTTTGGGACCCCTTATATTAAAATAATCCAAACCACAAACCATCCCATGGTATTTGCCCATGGTTTATGGAAAAGGAAAGAGGAAAACAATATTTTACAAGTCCAAGGTCCGAACTTATTAAAAAATTAGGGTTGCTTATGTGGAGGTGAGTCACACTCCCATGGAAATTAATTTAAAAAGGCAAAGTGTTGAATAAGTCTTGAGGGCTCCATTAATGCTTTGAAAAGTAAGTCAAACAAACCCAAAACCTCATTATTTTAATGATAAAACACATATTGGCCGAACATAAGGATTATGGTATTTTATTACATCACCATTGGGTTATTATGATGTCATAAAACACATTATATATTTAAATGGTATTTAATTTTTACCCAAAAATTTGACTGTCTCAGAAAATTATGAAAAATTCACCGTTGGATAATTTCGACGTCCTGATTCCAAAAATAATATTTATTTTATCTAAATAATTTTCTAAATATGTGAATTTTCACTTTTAAAATAAAAACCGACATTTATAAAAAATTCACGTGTTTTGACAGAAATGGCCTTCAAACCTTAATAAAAAATTTTAATTGCATTCATAAAATTATAAGATAATTTATATTTAATAAAAATAAATTTAATATTAATAATAATATTTTATTAAAATATTATTTAATTCAAAAATCCTTTAATTCAATAAAATATAATTCTTAATTAAATAATAACTAAAAACACCATTTGTACTTTAAAAACTAATTACAATGTATCAAAAAAATATATATTCATTATTATATACAAAAATAATGTACATGAACATGTTTCTACTTATTTGTTACATAACCCCTTAAAATAGCCGCATAAGACCTAAGGGTAAGGTGTGCGATGGTGACAGACTCTTGGGGTTGCTCGGATAACATCGCTCGAGTGGTAATCTCTATCAACTTCCATTTTTCCCGTAGACGATCACGTTCGAGCTTGACTTGATGAAGCTCAGCTTGGGCTTGGTCAAGGGAAAAGCCCAAAGACGCCACCTCTTTTCCGAGCTCCGACAAATGGGCTTCGTAAGGGGCAATTCTACTGGATGAGGCCATCACTTCCTTTGTCTGAGTAGAAATGGTTTCGTTAAAGCCTTATATTTATACTACTCAGATGATCACTGTTCAACGGCTATAAAAGTAACGGTCACAAATCTTAACATAAAACTAAAGAAGTTGACATCTTATAAAAACATTTTTTTTTCATAAAGAAACATTTAACTGGATCAAGAGGGATTTTCCATTAATGAAACTTTGGGTCGTTACAACATTCCCCCCTTAAGAAATTTCGCCCTCGAAATTTTCCTTTTCCCACACTAAAACAAATGTGGGTAACTTAGCTTCATCATATCCTCCGACTCCCATGTTGCTTCTTCAAACTTGTGGTTTCTCCACAACACCTTGACGAGGGGCATTGTCTTATTTCGTAGAACTTTTTCTCTACGATCTAAGATCTTCATTGGTTGTTCCTCATAAGAAAGATCGTCTTCTAATTGTACCATCTCGGAAGAGAGTACTTGTGAAGGGTCTGGTATGTACTTCCTTAAGAGGGATACATGGAAGACATCATGCACCTTGACCATAGTAGGTGGAAGTGCTAGTCGATAGGCCACATCCCCAACACGATCAAGAATCTCGAAGGGGCCGATGTACCTTAGACTTAACTTCCCTTTCTTTCCAAACCTCATGACCTTCTTCCACGGAGATATGCGTAAAAACACCGTGTCTCCGACTTTAAACTCAAGGTCTCGTCGACGATTATCTGCATAACTCTTCTGTCGACTTTGGGCTGCCTTGATATGCTGCTGAATGGTTTTCACCTTCTCCACCATTTCTTCGACCATTTCTGGTCCAAGCAGCTTACGTTCACCGACCTCATCCCAACATGTCGGTGTTCTACACCTTTTCCCATACAGGGCTTCATATGGTGCCATTTGGATGCTCGAGTGGAAAATATTATTATAAGATAACTCAACTAGAGGAATATGTTGATCCCATCCTCCTTTAAAGTCCATTGAGCACGCTCTCAACATATCCTCAAGTGTTTGGATAGTCCGCTCGGATTGGCCATCAGTTTGAGGATGATAGGCCGTACTGAAGTTTAGTTCAGTATTCAGAGCATGTTGAAGACTCTTCCAAAAATTTTAGGTAAATCTTGGATCTCGGTCAGACACAATAGATAGTGGTACTCCATGAAACCGTACCACTTCCCTGATATATATCCATGCCAGTTGATCCAAAGAGAAATCCTCTCGAATAGCAATGAAGTGTGTAGTCTTTGTAAGACGATCCACAATAACCCAGATTGCATTGTTGCTTTTGGATATCCTTGGAAGTCCAGTGACGAAGTCCATGGTGATGTTCTCCCATTTCCATTCTGGTATGGGAAATGGTTGCATCATCCCCTTAGACTTCTGCCTCTCTGCCTTCACTTGCTGACACACCAGGCACTTTGATGTATATTCAGCTATCTCCTTCTTCATATTATCCCACCAAAAGTTTTCTCGGAGATCTTGATACATCTTTGTGCTCCCTGGGTGAATAGAGAAATTTGAACTATGTGCATCATCCAAAAGTTCCTTCTTCAGCTCCGAACTTGATGGAACACATAGTCTTTTCCCAAACCGCACAATTCCTTCTTCATTAACATTAAACTCTGAGGATTTTCCCTTTTTGATATCTTCCACTTTTTCTTGGATTCCTGCATCATCCTTTTGAGCATCCTTTAACCTTTCCAAAAGAGATGGTTGAACAATCATTTGTGAAAGGATTGATGATGTTCCCTTCTTTATGATTCCCACGTCCATCTTCATCAAGTCTAAGAAGATTGGATCCTTCTCAATTCTCATCATTGATAGAATAGCTGGATCCTTTCTACTTAGGGCATCTGCCACCTTGTTCGCTTTCCCAGGGTGGTAATGTATTGAATAGTCATAATCCTTGATGAGCTCTATCCATCTTCTCTGGCGCATATTAAGCTCTTTCTGTGTGAATATATATTTAAGACTCTTGTGGTCAGTATATATCTCACATTTCTCTCCATAGAGATAATGCCGCCAGATTTTCAAGGCAAAGATCACCGCCGCCAACTCCAGATCGTGCGTTGGATAGTTTCGCTCATGGATTTTCAACTTCCTTGAGGCATAGGATATCACTTTATCATTCTGCATCAGCACACATCATAAGACCTTCTTCGAAGCATCACTGAATACCACAAAAAGCTCCCCACTTGTGGGTAAAGTGAGCACGGGTGCAGTGATAAGCCTCCTTTTCAACTCCTTGGAGCTTTCTTCGCATTCATCACTCCAAGCAAACTTTACTCCCTTTCGAGTTAGCTTGGTAAGAGGGTTGAACAATCGTGAGAAATTTCTCACAAATCGTCGACAATATCCAGCTAACCCCAAAAAGCTACGGATATCAGTTACCGATGTTGGCCTCATCCATCCCTCAATTGCATCTATTTTGGAGGGGTCCACAGATATCCCATTGCTTGTGATGATATGACCAAAGAATGAGACTTCCTTCAACCAAAACTCACACTTTCTGTACTTTGCATAGAGCTTCTCCTTGCGCAAAGTCTCTAGTACAGTTTTTAAATGCTCCTCATGGTCCTCCTTGGTTTTGGAGTATATTAGAATATCATCTATAAAGACTACCAAAAATTTGTCTAGGTAATCTCTAAAGACTCTATTCATCATGTCCATGAATATTGCTGGAGCATTGGTGAGTCCGAAAGGCATTACTATGAATTCATAGTGCCCGTACCTTGTACAAAAAGCAGTCTTGGGGATATCTTCCTTCTTCACCCTTACTTGATAATATCCCGACCGCAAGTCGACCTTGGAGAAGTATTGTGCTCCACGCAGCTGATCAAACAAGTCATCTATTCTTGGGAGAGGATACTTGTTCTTTATCTTGATTTTGTTAAGTTCACGATAATCGATGCAAAGCCGCATTGACCCATCCTTATTCTTGACGAAGAGGACTGGTGCACCCCATGGTGATGCACTTGGGCGTATAAACCCTTTATCCAGATTCTCCTGTAATTGTTTCTTCAGCTCTTCAAGCTCAACAACAGCCATTCTATATGGAGTCTTGGATATTGGTAGAGCCCCAGGTATAAGTTCAATTGAGAACTCAACATCTCTTATTAGAGGAAGACCAGGAAGTTCCTCGGGAAATACTTCAGCGAATTCCCTCACAATAGGCATTTCTTCAAGGGTGGTTTCTTCCTTGGACTCAATCATCTGAGCCAGATATACGTGCTCATAAGGCAGTAATATCCATGCTTGAGATGATGGAGCTAAAGGAGATTCATCTTCCTCCTGACACTTGTAAAGAATCTGGGGTCGATTCTCCATATGGAGTGTGATTTCCCTCTCCCGACAATTTATGTTGTCTCTATATAAGGAAAGCCAATCCATCCTAAGAATTGCATCAAATTCCACCAAAGGGAGTATGACGAGGTTCACTGGGAAATTAAATCCACATATTATAATAGGGGAGGACTTATACTCATGTGATGCAATGATTTCCCCATTTGCCATACTCCCCGACATCTTTACTTCCATGATTTGTGGTGGTGCAGGGATTGTTCTACTAAACTTTTGAGATATAAAAGAATGCGTAGAACCTGAATCAAAAAGTACGTTTGCTATTCTTGAATGAATAACTAGCTTACCTGTCACCACTTCGTTGTCGGGGTTCACTTCGGCAGAAGTGATGGAAAAAGCTCTTCCTTGCTGTCTTGGAGGTTGTTGATTGCCTCCGATAACCCTTGGATTAGGGCACTGATTCGCAAAATGACCCGGTTCTTTGCATTTGAAGCATTGAACAACGCGTTGAGGTTCGAACGGAACGTTCTTCTCCTCTGTCGCAGCCGCGGGTCCTTCTTGCTGACAGTTAACAGCTAGGTGCCCTTCTCTTCCACACTTGAAGCATTTTCTTGTCCCCCTAAGGCAATTTCTAGGGTGCTTCTTTCCACACTTTTGGCAAGTGGGGTGCTGGAATTTCTTAGCACCGTTGGATTTATCCATCGGACCACCAGCATTGAAGTCCACCTTATGCTTCTTGTCGCCATGATACCCCTGTGATTCTCCGATCTCCATTTCAACCTTGAGGGAACATCGGACAATTTCCTCATAGCTGTCGAAGTCACGGATCGCTAATTCTTTCCGCAAGCTAGGCTTCAGCCCACCAAAGAAGCGGTCAACCTTGCATTCGGGGGTAACGAAAAAGCCGGAAGTGTATCGTGCAATCCTTGTGAAGTTTGCCTCGTACGCTCCCACAGATTCCTCATCTTTCTGCTTGAGGGAAAGGAAGTCCCTTTCCATCTTAAGACGGAGGGTGCGTGGAAAATATTTATCGAAAAACATCTTCCGGAATACCATCCATTCCAAAGCCTCGATCTACTCCTCAGGCTTCGTATTTTTGATCAATGTCCACCATTGATCAGCTTCACCCTCCATACGATAAGCCGCCAGGAGAACCTTCTCTTTTTCAGAGCATTGGAGGATGGAGAATATCTTTTCAATGGAGTTGATCCATTGTTCAGCAATCGTGGGATCGGATGATCCACTAAAAGTAGGAGGCCTTTGTATCATGAAGCTTTCAATAGCGACTTGTTCTTTCTTAGGGGGGGTTGAACGTTCCTCTTGACCAGTGTTTCTATTCAAAACTTGAGTTAGCTGAGAGAGAAGCGTGAAAAAGTTCGCGATTCCCGCTCCCATTGCATTGGGCATCTCATAAGTACAATCATCACACTGATCTTCACAACGGTTGTTAGCCCGAGTTCTCCTATTACCGGCCATTGGCTGGAATAAAAGGAAAGTTAGGGGTAACACATAAAGGGTAATCCAAAGACAAAAGTTGATGACTTATAAATAAACTTTAATCTCTTTAACTCATGAGTCTATAGGATTCAATCCAGGCTTTTCATGATCTTCCTTCTAACATATATTCTTAGGGGCATTTTTTTCCCTTAATAAGGGTTCATACTAAGATTGTGAATTTATCAAAACATATCCCCCGGGAGTGTCGTAACCAAGAGTGCAGCAAGGCCCGTTGTCGTGCACCAGTTCCCGTTCGAGTCTAGCTCAAAGCGGTGTTTTCGGGTTTTACCCCTAGGATACATCTGTGCCAGAGCCGCCTCTACCTGCTCGTATCCAGACAGGGATGTATTTGTTTGATAAACCACTTACTTAGTATTTACCAAAACTTAGGGATGTTTTTATTATGCTTAGTCTTGTATCTAAGGCTCTACTAGGGTTTCCTAATCCCAAAAATAACTAAACCTCCCTTTGATACCAACTATGACAACCCTGCTTTTTATTACAACTTATACATGCTTTATTACATAAAACTTCACTTGATACAACAAAGAAGATCGAGAGGTTTAGTGTCTTTGGGGCTTAGGATCATTACATAAAAACTTTAAACTTGAAATACAACATCTTTATTGAAAACTTCCTTTACATGACCACTACATTCCTTCGTACTTAGCATTGCATGGGATAACCTGAGGACATGCATAAGAAAAGGGTGAGCTATAAAGCCCAGTAAGGGAGTACACAATGAATAACATGAGGAGTACAACACATGTTAGGAAATAGGCATATCAATAGAGCATAAGAGAGACATGAACATAAAGGCATGATAAAGCATGATAATCATAACATGGAAATGTGGCAACAACACTTAATATTGAATTAGCATGAGCCAAGACTCATTGCACATGGAGCATGAGTAAACCCTCATTGCACTTGAAGCACGAGTAAACCCTCGTTGCACTTGAATTAGCATGAGTCAACACTCATTGCACATGACGTATCATGATACTATACTTTACCCAATGCATTGGAGCGCTATAAAGGGCGCACCCTTCTTAAACATTTTATTTCATGCATAAGTGTGCCACATGGATCATAAAACATGGATTCATAAAACATAATCATTTCTTCCACGATAAAGGAATGTGGAATTCATACATGAAACTTTATAATCAATATGTAAATGTGCATAAAGGTGAATACCCTTGATGGAGAAATGGGCATGGTATTCACTACACAAAGACATTGGCTTAGAAAATCGGTGCGATTTCGGCAGCGTAACGGCGTGACATAAGAATTCATAAAAAAAGGTTGATAAGAGAGAAAGGGGTTCCTCATCATATTTACATGTAATGGACAGTAAGGAGATCATATATATACATGTCCCAACAATAGAAATGGAATTTAGATTCATGATACAAAAGTATTGCTTGAATGTAAAAGAAGAGAGAGAAGTTCCTTTCGGAATTTCGGCATAGTAACGGGTGTACATGGGAGGCATTTAATGAGAGATAAAGGGTTCTCCCATCATTCGAACAATAAGAGGGAAGTATGGGGGAGGTGCGAAACCATACCCCAACATTCATAATTGAAATAAAAAGGGCAATACAACTTAAAGAAAATTGACAAAAAAATGAGAAAGGAAGAAAACCCCTTACTTGGAAGTGTGCTTCCAAAGGCTAGAGAGAGGCTTGTGAGAGGCTTCTTGGGAGCTTGGGGCACCTTGAGAGGATTATAGAGAGAGTAGGGCAGAGGTTGGACGAACTTCAAGGGCTTTTAGTGAGGAGGATTCTTTATTATTTAGGTTTGGGACCCCTTATATTAAAATAATCCAAACCACAAACCATCCCATGGTATTTGCCCATGGTTTCTGGAAAAGGAAAGAGGAAAACAATATTTTACAAGTCCAAGGTCCGAACTTATTAAAAAATTAGGGTTGCTTATGTGGAGGTGAGTCGCACTCCCATGGAAATTAATTTAAGAAGGCAAAGTGTTGAATAAGTCTTGAGGGCTCCATTAATGATTTGAAAAGTAAGTCAAACAAACCCAAAACCTCATTATTTTAATGATAAAACACATATTGGACGAACATAAGGATTATGGTATTTTATTACATCACCATTGGGTTATTATGATGGCATAAAACACATTATATATTTAAATGGTATTTAATTTTTACCCAAAAATTTGACTGTCTCAGAAAATTATGAAAAATTCACCGTTGGATAATTTCGACGTCCTGATTCCAAAAATAATATTTATTTTATCTAAATAATTTTCTAAATATGTGAATTTTCACTTTTAAAATAAAAACCGACATTTATAAAAAATTCACGGGTTTTGACAGAAATGGCCTTCAAACCTTAATAAAAAATTTTAATTGCATTCATAAAATTATAAGATCATTTATATTTAATAAAAATAAATTTAATATTAATAATAATATTTTATTAAAATATTATTTAATTCAAAAATCCTTTAATTCAATAAAATATAATTCTTAATTAAATAATAACTAAAAACACCATTTGTACTTTAAAAACTAATTACAATGTATCAAAAAAAATTATATTCATTATTATATACAAAAATAATGTACATGAACATGTTGCTACTTATTTGTTACATAACCCCTTAAAATAGCCGCATAAGACCTAAGGGTAAGGTGTACGATGGTGACAGACTCTTGTGGTTGCTCAGATAACATCGCTCGAGTGGTAATCTCTATCAACTTCCATTTTTCCCGTAGACGATCACGTTCGAGGTTGACTTGATGAAGCTCATCTTGGGCTTGGTCAAGGGCAAAGCCCAAAGACGCCACCTCTTTTCCAAGCTCCGACAAATGGGCTTCGTAAGGGGCAATTCTACTGGATGAGGCCATCGCTTCCTTTGTCTGAGTAGAAATGGTTTCGTTAAAGCCTTATATTTATACTACTCAGATGATCACTGTTCAACGGCTATAAAAGTAACGGTCACAAATCTTAACATAAAACTAAAGAAGTTGACATCTTATAAAAACATTTTTTTTTCATAAAGAAACATTTAACTGGATCAAGAGGGATTTTCTATTAATGAAACTTTGGGTCGTTACATAATAAACCCTAACAATCACTAAAAACCCTAATAAACCCAAACAAACACTACAAAAACCACCAAATAATAGCCTACAAAACCCTACAACCCACTAATAAACCCTAATAACCCCAAAATAAATTTGTAACAAACCCTAACCTCCCTAAATAAATCGTAACAAATCTAAACAATGCCAAATAAATAGTAACAAACTGAAACAAACAAAAACAAACCCCTAATAAATCGTAATAAACCCTAACAAATCATAATAAACCCTAATAAATCGTAATAAACTCAAATACACGTTACTAAACCCTAATAAATAAAATAAACCCTAATAAATCCTAAATAACCCTAAAAAAGGTTGATAAACCCTAGAAAAAAGCTATTCATGCCTACAAAAGCCCAATAAAATCCTAATATACAATAAAGAAGCTAATAAATGGTAAAAAATCCTAAATAACACTAATAAACCCTAAAGAACCCTAATAAACCCTAAAGAACCATATTAAAATCTAAAAAACACTAAAAAACCCTAAAGTACCCAAAAAGGCTAAAACACATTATATAAAGCCAAAATACCGTTACAATACCCAAACAACCCCGTTAAACGCACTAAAAAACCCTAACAACCCCTATCAATCCCAAAAAACTCAATAAACCAATAAACCACCCCAAAAACCCATTTAAAAGCCATCAGATACCATAAAAAACCATAAACACCTGTTAACATCCCTTAAAAACCCTAAAAAACTACAAACCATAAACAACCATTAAAACCATAAAAAGGCTTCAAATAAATACATAAACCCTAAAAACGATACATAAACCCTAAAAAATGCAACAAAACACTAGAAATGAAACATAAACCAAAAAACACAACATAAACCCAAAAAACGCTACATAAACACTAAAATCACTACATAAACCCTAGAACTGTAACATAAACCCTAAAAAACAAAACACAAACCCTAAAAAATGCAACATAAACATTAAAAAACACTACATAAAACCTAAAAACACAATATAAACTTTAAAAACACTACATGGACCCTAAAAATGTTACATAAACCCTAAAAATGAAACATAAACACTACATCAGCCCTAAAAATGCTACATTAACCCAGAAAATGCAACATAAACACTAAAAAATGCTACATAAAACCTAAACCCTAAACACGCTACATAAACCATAAAAACATTACATAGACCCTAAAAATGATACATAAAATCTGAAACTGCTAACTAAACCCTAAAAATGCTACATGAACACTAAAAATGATACATAAACTCTAAAAACTCTACACAAACCCTAAAAAATTCTATAAAAACACTAAAGACGCTTTAAAACCCTAAAAAATATTAAACCCTAATATACCATATTATAAAAAAATAAACCTTAATAAACACCTACTAAACCTTAATAATCCTTAAAAACACCTTAGAATCCCTAAAAACCCTAGGAAACTCTACTCAACCCTAATTAAACCCCCAAAATAACTAATAAACCCTAATAAATTATAATAAAACCTAATAAACCCTAAAAAAACGTTAAGAAAACCTAAACAACCATAACCAACCCTAAAAGACACTAATAAACAATAATAAACCCTAATAAACCCCAAACAAACCCTAAAAAGCCCTAACGAACCATCAATAAATCCATATAAACCCTACTCAACCATAATAATCCTTAACACACCATAATAACCCCTAATAAACCATACGAAACCCTAATAATGAAAAAAATGCTAGTATACCTTAAAAAATACCTAGAAACCCTGATAAACTCTAATATAACCTAATAAACTCTAAAAACGATAACAAACAATAAAAAAGGATCACAAACAATAAAAACTCGCTATATTACCTAAAAAGACCTAAAAACACTAATATAACCTAATAAATACAAAAATGCTAATATACCATAAAAATCCCTAAAACCCCTAATAAACCATAATAAACTCTAATATAACCTAAGAAACCCTAAAAACACTCACAAACAAAAACAGGACTCTCACAAACAATAAAACATGCTATATTATCTAAAAAGACCTAACAGACCCCAATATAACCTAATAAAATAGAAAAACTAATAATCCTCCTAACAAACCCTAATAAATCCTAAAAATCCCTAATAAACCCTACTAAAAACTAATAAACCCTAATAAAACCATAATAAAACCCTAAAAATACCTTCTCAACCCCAATAAACCTTGACACACCATAACAAAACCTAATAAAACCCAACTAAACCCCAATAAACAAAAAACAGCATACAAACCATTAAAAATCCCTAAAAACCATAATTATCCATAATAAATTCAAATAAAATCCAATAAACCACTAAAAATGCTCACAAACACTAAAAACACACTAATAAAACCTAAAAAGTCATAACAACCCCTTATATATATAAACAAAAACTAAAAAACACCGATATACCCTAATAAAAACAATAACAAACCCTTGAAAACCATAAAAATCCCTAACAAACCCTAATAAACCGTACTCAATCCTAATAAACCCTAATAAAACCTTAAAGATACCGACTCAACCCTAATAAAACCCTAAAAATACCTATTCAACCCTAATAAACCTTAACACACCATAATAAACCATAATAAACCCCACTAAACCCTAAAAAATGAAAATATACAATTAAAAACCCCTAAACCCCTAGTAAATTCTAATAAAACATAACAAAGATTTAAATCCCTAATAAATATGAATAAACACTACTAAACACTAAAAAACCCTAATATACCCACTTAAAAATTTATAAATCATAATGAACCATAATAAACACTAATAAATCCTAAACACGCCCAAATATACCATAATATACCATAATATACCCTAATAAACCCAACTCAATCCTAATAAAACCCTAAAAATACCTAATAAACCCTAATAATCCTTGAAACTTCATAATAAACCCTAATAAAATCCCAATAACCACCACCAAACCCTAAAAACCGCTAATATACCATTAAAAACCCTAACAAAAAATAATAAATGTTAATAACACCTAAAATTCCAAAAAAAAAAATTAAACCCTAAAAATACCTCTAATAATAGTAGTAGTAATAACGCACATGCCTATGCATATGCATGTGCATGGTTTGAATAATAAATCATAATGCATGTGCATGTGCATATGCCTACGCATTTTCATGTGAATGATAATAAATAATAAATTATAAATAATAATGCATGTGAATTGCATGTGCATGTGCATGTGCATGTGCATGTGCATGTGCATGTGCATGTGCATTGTAATAAAGAATAAATAATACCTAAGTCCACATGAATGTGCATTTTCATGTGAATGATAATAAATAATAAATAATAACACTTGTGATAATAGAATAACGCACATGCATTGTGTGTGCACATTCCTTAGAATAAATAATAATAACACATGTGATAATAGAATAACACGAGTGCATTGCATTTTCTTGTGCATGATAATAAATAATATATAATAATGCAGGTCATTGTGCATTTACATGTATTGATAATGATAGTGACGCATCCACGTGCATGGTGATAAATAATAAATAACAATGCATGTGCATGTTCATGTGCATTTGACGATACAAACAACAACAACAACAACAACAACAACAACAATAATAATAATAATAATAATAATAATAATAGAATAACACAAGTGCATTTTATGTGCACATGCATAGTAGTAAATAATAAATAAATAATAATAAATTAGAATGCACATGCATGTGCATGTGCTTTTACATTTGATGATAATATTAATAATACTAATTGTAAAAATAAAAATAATAATAACACATGCACGTGCATGGTAATAAATAATAAATAAAAATGCACGTTCTTGTGAATTTTCATGTGATAATTATAATAATAATGATAATGATAATAATAATAATAATAATAATAAGAACTGTGATAATAATAATAATAATAAAAGTATAATACAAGTGCATTTCATATGCATGTACATGGTAATAAATAATAAATAATAACGCATGTGCATCTACATTTGCATGTGATGATAGTAATAATAATAGAAGTAGTGATAATAGTAGTAGTAGTGGTGATAATAGCAGTAGTACTAATGCATATTATAATAGAATAGTGAATGTGCATTACGTGTGCATGTGTATGGTAATAAATAATGACTATCGTGTGTCGCATTTGCAAGTGATGAAGATGATGATGATAATAATAATAATAATAATAATATTATTAATAATAACAACACATGTGATAATAGAATAATGCACATTTATTTAATGTACGTTTATGTTCATTTGGATGTGCATTTGCATGTGATGATTATAATAATAACAACAACAACAAAAACAACAACAAAAACCAAAATAATAATAATTACAATAATAATAACAACGTCTATGATAATAAAATAATGTGTGTGCATTGCATTTGCACCTGGATGGTAATAAAAATATAATAATAACTCACGTTCATGTGCATGTGCATTTTCATGAGATGATGATAATAATAATAATAATAACAGTAATAATAAGTTATAGTTGTTTGAAAAAATACCAGACAGGACAAAAGTTCTAGAAATGGTGTCTCGAAAAACTGTACAAATCACAGAGTCATTAAAAAAGGTATAAATTCTTCTTCAGGTGTCCATTTACGCTCCGTGAATCATCAAACTAAATCTCATGGAACGAACTACGATAAAAATAGGTACCGAAGGATGAACAGACACACAGATCAGATGTTATGACCGTTTTAAGAAACATTTTATAAGGATTCCGATGCGGAAATGGAGTTTTAGAGGCCTTCTGATTGGTTTTTGGGATTTTAGGGTCCCAAACATGAATTCAAATTTTTTAAAGTTAGGTTTCTACTTAGATCTCTTCGCTGCCTTCGATTTGAAATGTGGTAGAGTTCAAACGGACAACCATAGTGAATGTTATGACTGTTTGAAGTTGGACTTTTTTTGGAGTGGAATAACTAATTTATCTTCTGTTTCTTTGATCTTCTCGCATTTTTGATTATAATTGGTCCTCAATCATCTCACGAGCTTTGATTTTACTAGCCACAGTGCTCAAATGGACAGTTGAAGGAGACGTTATACCTATTTTAGTGAGTAGCGGATTTCATGGGTTTTAATGTGCTAGGAAGGTTACTCAATTTAAAACGAAAATAACTTCTACTACGTTTGTTCATTTTGGCTCTACCAAATATCAAATCAATGATTGTGAAAAGATAAACACTCTGGTAATCACTTTAACCCTTTCTGACATTCTTCAACCCCACAAAAGAAAAAAAATCCCTTTTGATGGTCAAAAGATTGGCTTCTGGTGTCGGTTTTGCAATAACTTCTTCTATGGGAGTCCAATTTGCCTCCACCACATATCGAATCAAAGCTTGAGACTAGACCTACAATACTATAACCACTAAATCACCTTCTCACATACTTGAAGGCCCAAAAAGGTACTTAAACCCTCCAAAAGACTATAACTTCTACTCCGGGATTCTGTTTTGCCTCTACCATATATAAAATCGATGATTTCAACTAGATATACACATCTGTGACCAATAGAAACACCTTATCACGTTCTTAAAAACCAAAAAGGTCCTTAAGTCCTCCAAATGACCACAACTTCTGCACTGGATGTCCGTTTCATCTCTACCACATATCAAATTGAAGCTTGTGACTAGCTCTACACATCTGTGACAACCATGAACAACTAAATAACACTAACAAATCATGACTAACCCCATAAACACTAAAAACCATTAAAAACCATGCAATAACCAAACAAACACTAGAAAACCCTAAAAAACCATAACAAACCCTAAAAACATAACAAACCCCAAAAACCCCTAAAAAACTCTAACAAGACCTAACAAACCCCTGGAAGCACTAAGAAACCCCAGTAAACACAAAAACCCTAAGAAACCCTAAAAATACCTAAGAACCCATAAGAAAGACTAAAGTAACCCTAAAATCCATAAAAACCTTAACAAAACCTTAACAAAACCCTAAGAAAACCTATGAAACACTAACACACCGTTAAAAACCCTAACACACCCTTAAAAACCCTAACACACCCTTAAAAACCCAATCACACCCTTAAAACCCCCAACACACCCATAGAAACCCTAACACAACCTTAGAAAACCTTAGAAACCATAACACACCCTTAGAAACCCCAACCCTCCCATAAAAACCCCAACCCACCCTTTGAAACCCAAACTCATCCTTAGAAACCCAAACTCATCCTTAGAAACACTAACAAACCCTTATACACCCTAAATCACTATAATAACAACTAATAAATCCTAACAAACCCTAACAACCAATAATAAACCATAATAAACCCAAATAAACCCTACCAACCAATAATAAACCATAATAAACCCAAATAAACCCTAAAGCCCACTATTAAACCCTAATAAACACTAATAAATCGTAATAAACCCTAAAAATCCTATTAGACCCCCCCAAAAAGCTACAAAATACAAAAAACCCAAATATACAATAAAAACACCATTAAACCATTCAAAATTATAAAATTCACAAAAAACCCTAACAAACACGGCAAAACCTGAAAAAACCCTAAAAAACCAATAAAAACCCAAAAAACCCCAAAAAACCCTAAAACCCCCAAAAAACCATAAAAACCCTAAAAAATCCTATAAAACATTAAAAAACCCTAAAAAACCTTAAAACCCTAAAAAATGAAAAATAATGAAAAACCCGAAAGCAAACCTAAAACCCTAAAAAACCTCAAAAAACCTCAAAAACCCGAAAAAACCTAAAAACCACTAAAAATGATAAAAAACCCTAAAAGCCTAAAAATGCCTAAAAAACCCCAAACCAACCCCATGAAACCCTTAAAAACCCTAAAACACCCCCTAGAAAACCCTAAAAACCTCAAAAGAAACCCTAATGCACCCAAAATAACCCAAAAAAACCCTAAAAACCCTAAAGAACCCTATAGAACCACTAAATCCACTAACAACAATACATAAACCCTATCAATTTCTACAAAAACCTGAAAAATGGTTCAAAACCCATAAAACCCCAAAAAATGCTAAAATAACCCAACTAGCGCATCAAAATCCAAACACACCCATAAAACCCAACAAAACACATAAAACCCAAAACAACTCAAATAAACCGTAACAAACCCTAAAAACCCTAACAAGAACTAACAAACATTAACAACCACTAATAAACCCTAAGAACCACTAATAAACCCTAATAACCAATAAAAATCACTATTAAACCCTTAAAACCCTTATAAACACTAATGAGTCGTAATAACCTGTAATAAACCCTAATAAACTCTATTAGACCCTAATAAAAGCTAAAAAATCCCTAAAACCCCTAATATACTATAAAAACACTATTAAACTATAATAAACCCTAATAATCATCAAAAACCCTAACAAACCTGACAAAACGCTAAAAAAATCTCTAAATAATAGCCTACAAATCTTACAATCCACTAATAAACCCTAAAAGACCCTAATAACCCTAAAATAAATCGTAACAAACCCTAAAAACCCAAAATAAATCATAAAAAATCCTAACAACGCCAAATAAATCATAACAAACTGAAATAAACCATAACAAACATTTAATAAACCCTAATAAACCCTAAAAAATCATAATAAACCTTGATAAATCATAATAAACCCAAATACACGTTACTAAACCCTAATAAATAAAATAAACCCTAATAAATCCTAAATAACCCTAAAAAAGTTTGATAAACCCTAGAAAAGGCTATTAATGCCAACAAAAGCCCAATAAAACCCAAATATATAATAAAAAACGCTAATAAACTGTAACAAATCCATAAGAACACTAATAAACCCTAATGAAACCTAATAAATCCTAAAGAGCCATATTTAACTCTAAAGAACACAAAAAAAACCTAAAGAACTCAAAAAACACTAAAACACATTATATAAACACTAAAACCGTTACAATACCCAAACAAACCCTAAAACACACTAAAAACTCCTAACAACCCCTATCAATCCCAAAAAAAATAATCCAATAAAACCCCCAAAAACCATTAAAACCCATCAAATACCATAGAAACCCTTAAACAACCGTTAATAACCCTTAAAAACCATAAAAAAACTACAAACCATAAACAACCATTAAAACCCTCAAAAGGCTTCAAATAGATATAGAAACGCTAAAAACATTACATAAACCCTAACAAATTCAACAAAAACCCTAAAAACGCAACATATACCAAAAAACACAATATAAAACCAAAAAACGCTACATAAACCCTAAAAGCACTACATAAACCCCCAAACTATACCATAAACCCTAAAAACACAACATAAACCCTAAAAACGCAACATAAACATTAAAAAATGCTACATAAAACCTAAAAACACAATATAAACCCTAGAAACACTACATGAACCCTATAAACATTACCCAAACCCTAAATAATACAACATAAACGCTAGATCACCACTAAAAATGCTACATAAACCCATAAAATGCAACATAAATCCTAAAAAATGCTACATAAAACCTAAACCCTAAACACCCTACATACACCCTAAAAACGTTACATAAACCCTAAAAATGATACATAAAAAATAAAACCGCTAACTAAACCCTAAAACTGCTACATAAACACTAAAAATGCTACATAAACTCTAATAACTCTACACAAACCCTAAAAAATGCTACAAAAACACTAAAGATGCTTTAAAACCCTCAAAAATATTAAACCCTAGTATACCATAATATAATATATTAAACCCAAATAATCCCCTAAAGAATCACTAAAGCCACTAACAATGGTACATAAACCCTAACAATTGTTACAAAAAAACAAAAAAATGCTTCAAAACCCACAAAATGCAACAAAACCACCAAAAAACGCTAAAATAACCCTAACAAAGCATAAAAAATCCAAACACACCCATAAAACCCAATAAACACATAAAACCCCAAACAACTCAAACAAACCGTAACAAACCCTAAAAACCCTAGAAAAACCTAACAAACCCTAACAACCACTAATAACTCGTAAGAACCATTAATAAACCCTAATAACCACTAAAACCCACTATTAAACCCTAAAAGCACTAATAAACACTAATAAATCGTAATAACCATTAATAAAACCTAACAAACTCTATTTGACCCTAATAAATGCTACAAAAGCCCTAAAACCCCTAATATACAATAGAAATACTATTAAACCATAATAAACCCTAATAATCACTAAAACCCTAACAAACCCGACAAAACTCTATAAAAACTTCCAAATAATAGCCTAAAAAACCCTAAAACCCACTAATAAATCCTAACAAACCCTAATAACACCAAAAAAAATTTAACGAGCCCTAAAAACTCTAAATAAATCCTAACAAATCCTAAAAACGCCAAATAAATCGTAACAAACTGAATCAAACTATAACAAACCCCTAATAAACTATAATACACTCTAACAAAGCATAATAAACCCTAATAAATCATAATAAACCCAAATACACGTTACTAAACCCTAATAAATAAAATAAACCCTAATAAATCCTAATAAATCCAAAATAACCCATTAAAGGTTGATAAACCCTAGAAATAGCTATTAATACCAACAAAAGCACAATAAAACCCTTATATACAATAAAAAATTCTATTAAACTATAACAAATCCTAAATAACACTAATAACCCCTAAATAACCCTAATAAACCCTAAAGAACCATATTAAATTCTAAAGAATACTAAAAACCCTAAAGAACCCAAAAAATGCTAAAACACTGTATATAAATCCTAAAAACCACTACAATACCCAAACAAACCCTAAAACACACTAAAAAACCCTAACAACCCCTATCAATCCCAAAAAATCAAATAAACCCAAAAAACCCCCAAAAACAATTTAAAAGCCTTCATATACCATAAAAACCCATAAACACCTGTTAATAACCCTTAAAACCCCTCAAAACACTCCAAATTATAAACAACGATTAAAACCATAAAAAAGAGTCAAATAGATACATAAACCCAAAAAACATTACATAAACCCTAAAAATGCTACATAAACTGTAAAAGCCATTCATAAACCCTTGAACTGTAACATAAACCATAAAAAACACAACATAAACCCCAAAAAACACAACATAAACATTAAAAATGCTACATAAAACCAAAAACATAATATAAACCCTAAAAACACTCCATGAACCCTAAAAACATTACATAAACCCTAAAAATGAAACATAAAAGCTAAGTCACCCCTAAAAACGCTACATAAACCCAAAAAACGCAACATAAACCCTAAAAAATTCTACAGAAAACCTAAACCATAAACATGCTACATAAACCCAAAAAACATTACATAAACCCTAAAAATGATTCATAAAATCTAAAACCACTAACTAAACCCTAAAAACACTACATAAACACTAAAAATATTACATAAACTCAAACTACGCTACACAAACACTAAAAAATGCTATAAAAAACCCAAAAGACGCTTTAAAACCCTCAAAAATATTAAACCCTAATATACTATAATATAATAAATTAAACCCTAATAAACCCCTAATAAGCTCTAATAATCCCTAAAAACACCTTATAAAACCTAAAATCCTAAGAAACTCTACTCAACCCTAATAAAACCCCAAAAAACCTAATAAACCCTAATAAATGAAAATAAAACCTAATAAACCCTAAAAACACGTTAAGAAATCCTAAACAACCCTAACCAACCCTAATAGACACTAATAAACACTAATAAACCCTAATAAACCCCATAGAAACTCGAAAAAATCCAAACAAACCATAAATAATGCCAAATAAACCCTACTCAACCTTAACAAACCTAAACACACCATAATAACCCCTAATAAAACCCTACGAAACCCTAACAAAGAAAAAAAAATTAGTATACATTGAAAAATCCATAGAAACCCTGATAAACTCTAATATAACCAAATAAACCCTAAAAGGCTCACAAATAATAAAAAAACGATCACAAAAAATAAAAACACGCTAGATTACCTAAAAAGACCTAAAAACAGTAATATAACCTAATAGAGACAAAAAACGCAAATATACCATAAAAATCCCAAGAAACCCTATTAAACCATAATAAACTCTAATATAACCAAAGAATCCCTAAAATGCTCACAAATAATAAAAACACGCTATATTATCTAAAAAGACCTAACAAACACTAATATAACCTAATAAAACAAAACAAACTAGTAAACCCCTAACAAACCCTAAAAATCCCTAAAAAACCCTAATAAAAATGAATAAACCCTAATAAAACCCTAAAAATACCTTCTACGCCCTAATAAATCTTGACAAACCGTAACAAAACCTAATAAAACCCAAATAAACCCCACTAAGAAATACTAAAAAAACCCTAAAGATATCGACTCAACCCTAATAAAACCCTACAAATACCTACTCAACCCTAATAAACCTTAACACACCATAATAAACCATAATAAACCCCACTAAACCCTAAAAAACGCAAATATACCATTAAAAATCCCCGAAACCCCTATGAAATGCTAATAAAACCTTACAAAGCTTAAAAGCGCTAATAACCCAAATAAACACTACTAAACACTGAAAAACCATAGTATAAACTCTAAAAATTAATAAACCATAATGAACCATAATAAACCCTGATAAATCCAAAACATACCAAAAAATACCATAATATAGCATAATATACCCTAATAAACACAACTCAATCCTAATAAAACCCTAAAAATACCTAATAAACCCTAATAAACCTTCACACACAACAATAAATCCTAATAATATCCTAATAACCCCCACAAAACCCTAAAAACGCAAATATACCATTAAAAACCCTAAAACCCTAACAAACCATAATAAATGTTAATAACACCTAAAAATCCTAAAAAATGATAGCAAACCCTAAAAATACCTCTAATAATAGAAGTATTAATAATGTGCGTGCATGTGAATATGCATGTGCATGGTTTAAATAATAAATCATAACGCATGTGCTTGTGTATATGCCTGCGCATTTCCATGTGAATGATAATAAATAATAAATTATAAATAATAATGCATGTGAATTGCATGCGTATGTTCACATGCATGTGAATGATAATAAATAATAAATAATTACGCACATACAAGTGCATGTGCATGTGCATATGCATGTGCATGTGCATGTGGATGTGGATGGTAATAAACAATAAATAATAACCAAGTCCACATGAATGTGCATTTGCATGTGAATGTTAATAAATAATAAATAATAATATATGTGATAATAGAAAAACGCACGTGCATTGCATGTGCACGTGCCTTAGAATAAATAATAAAAACACATGTGATAATAGAATAACGCATGTGCATTGCATTTGCATTTGCATGATAATAAATAATATATAATAATGCATGTGCATGTGCATTTACATTTAATGATAATGATAATGACACATGCACATGCATGGAAATAAATAATAAATAACAACGCACGTGGATGTGTATTTGTATTTGATGATACCAACAATAATAATAATAATAATAGAATAACGCAAGTTCATTTCCTGTCCACATGCATAGTAGTAAATAATAAATGAATAATAGTAAATAAGAACCCACATGCATGTTCATGTGCATTAACATTTGATAATAATATTAATAATACTAATTGTAATAATAATAATAATAATAATAATAATAAAGCATGCACATGCATGGTATCAAATAATAAATAACAACACCCATGCATGTGGATTTACACGTGATTAGGATAATAATAATGATAATGATAATAATAATAATAAATTGTGATTATAATAATAATAATAATAAATGAATAATACAAGTGCATTGAATTTACACGTGCAAGGAAATAAATAATAAATAATAATGCATGTGCATCTGCATTTTCATGTGATGATAATAATAATAACATCAATAGTTGTAGTGATAATAGTAGTAGTACCAATGCATGTGATAATAGAATATTGCATTTGCATTACGTGTGCACGTGCATGGTAATAAATAATAGCGAGCCTACTTGCATTTGCATGTGATGATGATGACGATGATGATAATAATAATATTATTAATAATAATATTAATAATAACAACGCATGTGGTAATAGAATAATGCACATGCATTGAATGTGCGTGTCTATGTATTTTCATTTGCATTTTCATGTGATAACAACAACAACAACAACAAGAACAACAACAACCATAATAACAATAATAACAATAAGAATAACAATGTATGTGTTAATAAAATAACGTGTGTGCATTGCATGTGCACGTGCATGGTAATAACAAATAAATAATAATGCACGTGCATGTGCATGTGCATGTACGTGAGATGATAATAATAATAATAATAATAACAGTAATAATAACAACAACAACAACAACGCATGTGATAATAGAATAATGCACGTGCATTGCATGTGTAGTGCATGATAATAAATAATAACTCATAGCACACATGATGATAATAATAACAATAATAGTAATATTAATAATAATATAGCACGTGATAATAGAATAACACACATGTACTGAATGTGCGCGTTTATGGTAATAAATAATAATGCACCTACATTTTCATTTTCATTTGATGATAATAACAATAATAACAATAATAGTAATAATATCAATAATAATAAAAATGCATTTGATAATAGAATAATGTAGGTGTATTGCGTGTGCGCGTGCATGGAAATAAATAATAACGGACGTGCATGTGCATTTGCATGTGATAATAATAATAATAATAATAATAATAATAATAAGAATAAGAACAATAAGAACAACAACAACAACATATGCACGTTCATGGAAATAAATAATATATAATAAATAATCAATAATAACGCATGTGAATCTACATTTTCATGTGATGATAATAATAATAATAATAGTAATAACAATAATGATAATTATAATAATGATAATGATAATAATGATAATAATAACATGTGTGATAACAGAATAACGCACGCCCTAAAAACCCTAACAAAACCTAACAAACCCTAACAACCACTAATAACCCCTAAGAACCACTAATAAACCCAAAGGACACATGAAACCCACTATTAAACCCTGAAACCCTAATTAACACAAATAAATCATAATAACCTGTAATAAACCCTAAAAACCCTATTAGAATCTAATAAACCCTACAAAAGCCCTAAAACCCCTAATATACAATAAAAAACACAATTGAACCACAATAAATCATAATAATCACTAAAAACCCTAACAAACCTGACAAAACACTACAAAACCCTCCAAATAGTAGCCTACAAAACCCTAAAACCCACTAATAGACCCTAACAAACCCTAATAAACCCATAATAAATCGTAAAAAACCCTAACAACCCCAAATAAATCATAACAAATCCTAAAAATTCCAAATAAATCATAGCAAACTGAAACAAACCATAACAAATCCCTAATAAACCGCAATAAACCCTATCAAATCATAATAAACCCAGATAAATCTTAATAAACCCAAATACACATTAATAAACCCTAATAAATAAAATAAACTCTAAGAAACACTAATAAATCCTAAATAACCCTAAAAAGGTTAATAAACCCTAGAAAAAGCAATTAATGCCTACAAAAGCCTAATAAAACCCAAATATACAATAAAAATGCGAATAAACCATAACAAATCCTAAAGAACACTAATAAACCCTAAAGAACCCTAATAAACCCTAAAGAACCATAATAAACTCTAAAGAACCATAATAAACCCTAAATAACCCTAATAAACCCTAAAGAACCCTAATAAACCCCAAAAACCCATTGAAAACGCATCAAATACCATAAAAACCATAAACACCCGTTAACAACCCTAAAACCACTAAAAACCATAAACAACCATTAAAACCCTAAAAAGGCAACAAATAGATACATAAACCCAAAAAAACGTTACATAAACCCTAAAAATGCAACATAAACCCTAAAAACTCAACATAAAACCAAAAAATGCAACATAAACCCAAAAAATGCTACATAAACCCAAAAAGCACTTCATAAACCCTATAATTGTAACATAATCCCTAAAAAACACAATATAATCATTAAAAAGCGCAACATAAAACCAAAAAACACAACATAAACCCTAAAAACATACATGGACCTTAAAACGTTCCATAAGCCCTAAAAAATGCAACATAAATGCTACATCACCCCTAAAAATGATACATAAACACAGAAAACACAACATAAACCCTAAAAAATGGTACATAAAACATAAACCCTAAAACGTCACATAAACCCTAACAAATGCTACATAAAATGTAAAATTTCTAACTAGACCCTAAAAACACTACACAAACACTGAAAATGCTACCTAAAATCAAACAATGCTACACCAACACTAAAAAATACTACAAACACCCTAAAGATGCTTCCAAACCCTTAAAAATATTAAACCCTAATATACCATAATAAAAAAATTAAACCCTAATAAACCCCTAATAAAATATAATAATCCCTAAAAATGCCTTATAATCCCTAAAAACCCTATGAGACTCTACGCAACCCTAATAAAACCCCAAAAATACCTAATAAACCCTAATAAATGATAATAAAACCTAATAAACCCTAAAAACATGTTATGAAAACCTAAACCACCAAAACCAACCCTAATAGACACTAATAAAAACTATTAAACCTTAATAAACCCCCCAAAACCCTATAAATCCCTAATAAACTATAAATAAATCCAAATAAACCCTACTCAACCCTAACAAACCTTAACACACCATAATGACCCCTAATAAAACCCTACAAAACCCTAATAACGAAAAAAAATTCTAGTATACCTTAAAAAATCCCTAGAAACCCTGATAAACTCTAATATAACCTAATAAACCCTAAAAACTCTCACAAACAATAAAAAAATGATCACAAACAATAAAAACATGCTATCATACCGAAAAAGACCTAAAAGCGCAAATATAACCTAATAAAGACAAAAAACGCTAATCTACCTAAGAAATCCCTAGAAACCATAATAAACCATAATAAACTCTAATATAACATAAGAATCCCTAAAGATGCTCAAAAACCAAAACAAAATGATCACAAACAATAAAAAATGCTATATTATCTAAAAATTCTTAACAAACACTAAAATAACCTAATAAAAAAAAACTAATAAACCCCCAACAAACCCTAAAAAACCCTAAAAATCCGTAATAAACCCTAACAAAAACTAATAAACCCTTGTAAAACCATAATAAAAGCCTAAAAATACATTCTCAACCCTAATAAACCTTTACACACCATAATAAGACCACATAAAACCTAACTAAATCCCAATAAACAAAAAATTGCAAACAAACCATTAAAAATCCCTAGAAACCATAATAAACCATAATAAATTCTAATAAGACCTAATAAACCATAAAAATGGTCCAAAACACTAAACACACACTACTAAAACCTAAAAAGTCCTAAAAACCCCTCATATATATTAACAAAAACTAAAACACACCCATATACCCTAATAAAAACACTAACAAACCCTAGTAAACCCTAAAAATCCCTAACAAACCCAAATAAACACTACTTAGACCTAATAAATCCTAATAAAACCATAAATATACCTACTCAACCCTAATAAAACCCTGAAAATACATTCTCAACACTAATAAACCTTAACACACTATAATAAACCATAATAAACCCCACTAAACCCTAAAAATGCAAATATAACATTAAAAATCCCTAAAACCCCTACTAAATGCTAATAAAACCTAACAAAGCTTAAAAGCACTAATAAACCCTAATAAACACTACTAAACCCTAAAAAACACGAATATACCCTCTTAAAAATTAATAAACCATAATGAACGATAATAAACCCTAATAAATTCTAAACATACCCAAATATACCATAATATACAATAATATACCATAATAAACCAAACTCAATCCTAATAACACCCTAAAAATACCTAATAAACTGTAATAAACCTGAACACACCATAATAAACCCTAAAACCCTAACAAACCATAATAAATGTTAATAACACCTAAAAATTCTAAAAAATGCGAGTAAACCCTAAAAATACCTCTAATAATATTAATATTAATAACGCACGTGCATGTGCATATGCATGTGCATGGTTTAAATAATAAATCATAATGCACGTGCATGTGCATATGCCTATGCATTTGCATGTGAATGATAATAAATAAGAAATAATAAATTAAAAATAATAACGCATGTGAATTACATGTGTATGTGCATGTGCTTGTGAATGATAATAAATAATAAATAATAACGCACATCCAAGTGCATGTGAATGTGCATGGTAATAAACAATAAATAATAATCAAGTCCACATGAATGTGCATTTGCCTGTGAATGATAATAAATAATAAATAATAACACATTTGATAATAGAATAATGCACGTGCATTGCGTGTGCACGTACATGATAATAAATAATAATAACACATGTGATAATAGAATAACACAAGTGCATTGAATTTGTATGTGTTTGATATTAAATAATATATAATAATACACGTGCATGTACATTTACATGTAATAAAAATGATAATGATGTAGGCACGTGCATGGTAATAGATAATAAATAACAACGCACGTGCATGTGCATGTGCATTTGGTGATACAAACAAAATAATAATAATAATAATAATATAATAATAATAATTCAAGTGCATTTCATGTGTACGTGCATAGTAGTAAATAATAAATAAATAATAATAAATAAGAACGCACATGCAGGTGCAGGTGCATTTTCATTTGATGATAATATTAATAATTCTAATAATAATAATAATAATAATAACGCATGCACGTGCATGTTAACAAATAATAAATAAAAATGAACAAGCATGTGAATTTGCATGTGACAATGATAATAATAATGATAATGATGATAATAATAATAATAATAATAATAATAATAATAAAATTGTGATAACAATAATAATAATAAAAGAATAATACAAGTGCATTACATATGTACGTGCATGGTAATAAATAATAAATAATAATGCACGTGCATCTACATTTTCATGTGATGATAGTAATAATAATAGCAGTAGTAATAATTGTAGTAGTAGTGGTGAATATAGTAGTAGTACCAATGCAAGTGATAATAGAATATTCCATGTGCATTACATGTGCACGTGCATGGTAATAAATAATAACACATGTGCATTTCATTTTCTTGTGATGATGATGATAATGATAATAATAATAATAATAATAATAATAATAATAATAATAACAACGCATGTGATAATAGAATAACGCACATTCATTGAATATGTGTGTATGTGCATTCGTATTTTCATTTTTATGTGAAGATAATAACAATAATAACAACAACAACAACAATAACCACAATAATAATAATAACAATAATAATAACGCATGTGATAATAAAATAACGTGTGTGCATTGAATATGCATGTGCATGGTAATAAAAATATAAAGATAATTCATGTGCATGTGGATGAAAAAATGATAATAATACTAATAATAACAATAATAATAAGTTATAGTTGTTTGCAAAAACAGCAGAGAGGACAAATATGCTAGAAATGGGGTCTCGAAAAACCTAACAAATCACAGAGTCATTAAAAGAGGCATAAATTCTTCTTCAGGTGTCCATTTCTAATCCGTGAATACTCAAACTGAATCTCATGGAATGAACTACGATAAAAACATGTGCCGGAGGCCAAATAGACACACAGATCAGAAGTTATGACCATTTAAAAAAATTCACTGGGATCCGTACATGGAAATGGAGTTTTAGAGGACTTCTTATGGGTGTCTGGGATTTTAGGGTCTCAAACATGACTTTAACTATATACAAGTCATACTTATATGTATATATCTATGATACTTTCGATTTGATATATGGTAGTGCTCAAATGGACAACTGGAGCGAATGTTATGGTCGTTTGAAGTTGGACATTTTTGGAGTGGTATAACTAATATATCTTATATTTCATTGATTGTCTCATATTTTCTACTAAACTTGGTCCTCACTCATCTCACGAAATTCGATTTCACTGTTCACAACGCTCAAATGAATACCCAAAGGAGAAGTTATCCCTATTTTAGTGAGTTGTAGGTTTCTTAGGTTTTTATGCTCTATGAGAGTTTCTAAATTTAAAACGACAATAACTTCTACTACGTGTTTTCATTATGGCTCTACCACATATCAAATCAATGATTGTGAAAAGATACACACTATGGTAACCACAGGAACCCTTTCTAACATTTTTCAAAACCCAAAATGACCCAAAATACCTTTGGATGGTCAAAAGATTGGCTTCTGGTGTTTGTTTTTCATTAACTTCTTCAATGGGTGTCTGTTTTTCCTTTACCACATATCAAATCGAATCTTGTTACTAGACCTACACTCCAATAACCACTTAAGCACCTTATCACATCCTTGAAGGCCCAAAATGGAACTTAAACCCTCCAAAAGGCCATAACTTCTACTCAGGGAGTCCGTTTTTCCTCTACCATATATCAAATCAAAGATTTCGACTAGATCTACACATCTGTGACCAATAGGAACACCTTATCAAGTTCTTAAAGTCCCAAAAGGTCCTTAATTACTCCAAATGACCATAACTTCTGCTCTGGGTGTCCGTTTCACCTCTACCACATATCAATTGGAATCTTGTGATTAGCTATACACATCTATGACAACCATGAACAACTAAAAAACCCTACCAAACCATGAATAACCCCATAAACACTAAAAACCCTTAAAAACCATGAAAACCCCTAAAAAACCCAACAAACACTTACAAACCCTTACAAACCCAAACAAACCCTAACAAACCCCAAAAAACCTAAAAAACATAACATACCCTAACAAACGCTAAAAAACCCTAACATGACCAAACAGACCCCAATAAGCACCAAGAAACCCCAATAAATCCAATAAACCCCTAAGAAACATAAGAAACCCTAACAAAACCCTAAAAACCCTAACAAAACCCTATGAAAACCTTAGAGACCATAAAACACCCTTAGAAACCCTAACACATCCTTATAAACCCAAGCACACCTTTAGAAACCCCAACACACCCACAGAAACCCTAACACAACCTTAAAAACCCTTATAAACCATAGCACACCCTTAGAAACACTAACCCGCCCATAAAAACCATAACCCACCCTTAGAAACCCTAACACACCCTTAGAAACCCTAAAAACCCTTAGACACCCTATATCACTCTAATAAGCACTAATAAATCCTAACAAACCCTACCAACCAATAATAAACCATAATAAACCTTAATAAACTATAAATCCCACTACTAAACCATAATAAACACTAATAAATCGTAATAAACCCTAAAAACCCAATTAGAAACCAATAAAAGCTACAAAATACCTAAAGACACTGACAATGCTATATAAACCCTAACAATTGCTACAAAATAACGAAAAATGTTTCAAAATCCACAAAATGCAACAAAACCCCCAAAAACACTAAAATAACCCTAACAAAGCATAAAAAATACAAACACACCCATATAACCCAAAAAAACTCATAAATCCCCAAACAACTCAAACAAACTGTAACACACCGTAAAAACCCTATAAAAACCTAACAAACCCTAACAACCACTAATAACCCCTAAGAACCACTAATAAACCCTAATAACCCATGAAACCCACTATTAAATCCAAAAAACCCTAATAAACACTAATAAATCTTAATAACCTGTAATAAACCCTAACAAACTCTATTAGACCCTAATAAACGCTACTAAATCCCTAAAACCCCTAATCTACAATAAAAAACTATTAAACCATAATAAACCCTAATAATCACTAAAAACCCTAACAAACCTGACACAACGCTACAAAAACCTCCAAATAATATCCTACAAAACCCTAAATCCCACTAATAAACCCAAACAAAACCTAATAACCCCAAAATAAATGGTAACAAACCCTAACAACCCCAAATAAATTAGAACAAATCGTAAAAATGCCAAATAAATTGTAACAAACTGAGACAAACCATAACAAACACCTAATAAACCACAATAAACCCTAACAAATCATAAAAAACCCTAATAAATCATAATAACCCCAAATACATGTTACTAAACACTAATAAATAAAATAAACCCTAATAAACCCTAATAAATCTTAAATAACCCTAAAAAATGTCGATAAACCCTAGAAAAACTATTAATGCTTACAGAAGTTCAATAAAACCCTAGTATACAATAAAAAACGTTAATAAATTGTAACAAATCATAAAGAACAGTAATAAACCCTATAGAACCCTAATAAACCCTAAAGAACTATATTAAACTCTAAAGAACACTAAAAAAACCTAAGGAACCCAAAAAAAATGCTAAAACACAGTATATAAACCCTACAAACTTCTACAATACCCAAACAAACCCTAAAACACAAGAAAAAACACTAACAACCCCAATCAATCCCAAAAAAACAAATAAACCCGTAATCCCCCCCACCCCAAAAAACCATTAAAAAGCCATCAAATATCATAAAAACCCATAAACACTAGTTAACAAACCTTAAAAACCCTTAAAAAACTATAAACCATAAAGAATAATTAAAACCCCAAAAAAGGCTTCAAATAGATACATAAACCCTAAAAACATTACATAAACCCTTAAAAATGCAACAAAAACCCCAAAAACAATACATAAACCAAAAAACGAAACATAAACCTAAAAAACACTACAAAACCTTAAAAGAAATACATAAACCCTAGAACTATAACATAAACCCTCAAAAACACAACAAAAACCCTAAAAATGCAACATAAATATTAAAAAATGCTACATAAAACCTAAAAACACAATATAAACACAAAAAACACTACATGAACCCTAAAAATGTTACATAAAGCCAACAAAATGCAACATAAATGCTACATCACCCCTAAAAATGCTATATAAACCCAGAAAACGCAACATAAACCCAAAAAAATTCTACAAAAACCCTAAACCCTAAACACACTACATAAACCCTAAAAACTTTACATAAACCCTAAAACTGATACCTAAAATCTAAAACTACAAACTAAACTATAAAAAAACTATATAAAAACTAAAAATGGTACATAAACTCTAACAACGCTACACAAACCCTAAAAAATGCTACAAGAACCCTAAGGACTCTTCAAAACCCTCAAAAATATTAAACCCTAATATACCATGTAATAAAAAAGTAAACCCTAATAATGCCCTAATAAACTCTAATAATCTTTAAAACACCTTTTAATCCCTAAAAACCCTATGAAACTCTACTCAACCCTAATAAATCTCTAAATTACCTAAAAACCCTAATAAATGATAATAAAACCTAATAAACACTAAAAACACTTTAAGAAAACCTAAAAACCATAACCAACCCTAATAGACACTAATAAACACTAATAAACCCTAATAAACCCCAAAAAACCCTAAAAAGCCCTATTAAACCATAAATAAAGCCAAATAAACCCTTCTCAACCCTACCAAACGTTAACACACCATAACAACCCCTAATAAAACCCTAAAAAATCCTAATAAAGAAAAAAATGCTAGTATAACTTAAAAAATCCCTTGAAACCCTGATAAACTCTAATATAACCTAATAAACCCTTAAAACGCCTACAAACAAGAAAAAAATGATCACAAACAATAAAAATGCGCTATATTACCTAAAAAGACCTTAAAACAATAATATAACCTAATAAAGGAAAAAATGAGAATATACTTTAAAAATCCCTAAAAACTGTAATAAACCATAATAAACACTAATATAACCTAAGAAACCCTAAAAACACTCACAAAAAACAAAACACTCACAAACAACAAAAAAATGCTATATTTTCTAAAAATACCTAACAAACACTAATATAACCAAATAAAACAAAAATAATAATAAACCCCTAACAAACCCTAGTAAACCCTAAAAATCACTAATAAATCATAATAATAACTAATAAACCATAATAAAACCATAATAAAACCATAAAAATACCTTCTCAACCCAAATAAACCATGACACACCGTAACAAAACCTAATAAAACCCAATTAAACCCCAATAAACATAACAAACGCAAACAAACCATTAAAAATCCCTAAAAACCCATAATAAATTCAAATAAAAGCTAATAAATCATTAAAAATGATCAAAAACACTAAAAACACGCTAATAAAATATAAAAAGTCATAATAACCCCTTATATATATAAACAAAAACTAAAAAATACACACATACCCTAATAAAAACACTAACAAAACCAAGTAAACCTTAAAAATCCCTAACAAACCCTAATAAACCGTACTCAACACTAATAAACCATAATAAAACCTTAAAGATACCGAATCAACCGTAATAAAACCCTAAAAATACATGTTCAAACCTAATAAGCCTTTTTTTTAAAGTTAACATGAAATCGTTTCCCAGTTCATGTCCAAGAAATTTACTGAATCAAAAAAGGGGGTTACATGGCAATTGCGAGGTGTAATGTGCTTACACCCTCTGAAAGTTAAAGAAACCAAAAAAAACATACATTCAAACCTAATAAGCCTTAACACACCATAATAAACCATTATAAACCCCACTAAACCCTAAAAAACGCAAATATACCATTAAAAATCCCTAAAACCCCTAATAAATTCTAATAAAATATAACAAAGCTTAAAAGCGCTAATAAACCCGAATAAATGCTACTAAACACTAAAAACCCTAATATACCCTCTTAAAAATTAATAAACCATAATGAACCATAATAAACCCTAATAAATCCTAAACATACCCAAATATACCATAATATACCATAATATACCATAATCCACCCAACTCAATCCTATTAAAACCCTAAAAATACCTAAAAAAATAAACCTTGACACACCACAATAAACCCTAATAAAATCCTAATAACCCCACCAAACCCTAAAAAATGCTAATATACCATTAAAAATCCTAAATCCCCAACAAACCATAATAAATGTTAATAACACCTAAAAATCCTAAAAAATGATAATAAACCCTAAAAATACCTCTAATAATAATAGTAGTAATAATATACATGCATGTGCATATGAATGTGCATGTTTTAAATAATAAATCATAACACATGTGCATATGCATATGCCTGCGCATTTGCATGTGAATGATAATAAATAATAAATAATAAATAATAATGCATGTGAATTTCTTGTGTTTGTGCATGTGCATGTGAATGTTAATAAATAATAAATCATTATGCACATACAAGTGCATGTGCATGTGCATGTGCATGTGCATGGTAATAAACAATAAATAATAACCAAGTCCACATGAATGTGAATTTTCATTTGAATGATAATAAATAATAAATAACAACAAATGTGATAATAGAATAATGCACATGCATTGCGTGTGCCCATGCATTAGAATAAAACATAATAACACACGTGATAATAGAATAATGCAAGTGTATTTCATTTGCATGTGCATGTGCATTTACATGTAACTATAATGATAATGACGCATGCACATGCATGATAATAAATAATAAATAACAACACATGTGCATGTGAATTTGTATTTGATGATACAAACAACAACGACAACAACAACAATAATAATAATAATAATAACAATAATAATAGAATAACGCAAGTTCATTTCTTGTGCATGTGCATAGTAGTAAATAATAAATGAATAATAATAAATAAGAACGCACATTCATGTGCTTGTGCATTTACATTTGATGATAATATTAATAATACTAATTGTAATAATAATAATAATAATAAAGCATGGACGTGCATGGTAATAAATAATAAATAACAACGCACATGCATGTGCATTTGCATGTGATAATGATAATAATAATAATGATAATGATAATAATAATAATAATAACCGTAATAATAATAATAATAATAACAATAACAATAATAATAATAAAATAATAATACAAGTGCATTGTATATGCATGTACATGATAATAAATAATAAATAATAACGCACATGCATCTACATTTTCATGTGATGAAGCTAATAATAACAACAGAAGTAGTAACAGTTGTAGTAGTGGTGATAATAGTAGTAGTACTAATTTATATGATAATAGAATATTCCATGTGCATTACGTGAGCATGTGTATGGTAATAAATAATATCTCCTGTGAATTGCATTTGCATGTGATGTTGATGATGATGATAATAATAATAATAATAATAATAATAATAATAATAATAATAATAAAAATGCATGTGATAATAGAATAAGGCACGTTCATTTAATGTGTGTGTATGTTCATTTGGATGTGCATTTGCATATGATGACAACAACAACAACAACAACAATAACAACAACCACAATAATAATAATAACAATAATAATAACAACGCATGTGATAATAAAATAATGTGTGCGCAATGCATGTGCACGTGCATGGTAATAAAAATATAATAATAACGCACGTGCATTTACATGTGCATTTTCATGAGATGATTATGATAATAATAATAATAATAATAATAATAATAATAATAATAACAATAATAAGTTATAGATGTTTGAAAAAATAGCAGAAAGGACAAAAGTTCTAGAAATGGTGTCTCGAAAAAACCTAACAAATCCCAATTTCATTAAAAAGGCATAACTTCTTCTTGAGGTGTCCATTTCCTCTTCTTGAATACTCAAACTAAATCTCATGGAAAGAACTACAATAAAAAATAGGTTCCAGAGGCCAAACAGACACACAGATCAGAAGTTATGGCCATTTTAAGAAAAATTTGACAGGGATCCAGACACGGAAATGGAGTTTTGGAGGCCTTCTGATGGGTGTTTGGGATTTTAGGGTCGAAAACATGACTTGAACTTTGTTCAAGTTATCCTTATGTGTATATCTTGTTTCTACCATCGATTTGATATGTGGTAGAGCTCAAACAGACAACCGGAGTGAAAGTTATGGCTGTTTGAAGTTGGACTTTTTTTGGAGTGGTATAGCTAATATATCTTCTATTTCTTTGATCTACTAACAGTTTCGATTAGACTTGGTCCTTAATCATCTAACAGGCTTCTATTTTACAAGTCACAATGCTCAAACGGACACTCGAAGGAGAATTTATGCCTATTTTTGTATGTTGTGGGTTTCTTAGGTTTTTAGGTGCTAGGAGGGTTTCTCAATTTAAAACGACAATAACTTCTGCTACGTGTGTTCATTATGGCTCTACCACATATAAAATCGAATATTGTGAAAAGATACACACTCTGGTAACCACTGGAACCCTTTCTGACATTATTAAACCCCCAAAAATACCTAAAATCCTTTTGGATGGTCAAAAGATTGGCTTCCGGTGTTCATTTTGTAATAACTTCTTCTATGGGTTTCCATTTTTCCTATACCACATATCAAATCAAAGCTTGAGACAAGACCTACACTCCTATAACCAATAAAGAACCTTCTCACATCCTTGAAAACCCAAAAAGGTACTTAAACCCTCCAAAAGACTATAACTTCTACTCCGGGAGTCCATTTTTCCTTACCATATATCAAATCAAAGATTTCGACTAGATCTACAAATTTGTGACCAATAGGAACACCATATCACGTTATTAATGAACTAAAAGGTCCATAAGTCCTCCAAATGACCATAAATTCTGCTTTGGGTGTCCGTTTCACCTCTACCACATAACAAATTGAAGCCCACAACTATCTCTACACATCTATGGCAACCATGAACAACTAAATAACCCTAACAAACCATGAATAACCCCATAAACACTAAAAACCATTAAAAACCACACAAAACCCTAGAAAACCCTAAAAAACCCTAAAAAACACTAAAATCCCTAAAAAACCCTTACAAACCCTAAGAAACCCCAAAAACCCCAAAAAATATAACAAACCCAAAAAAAACCCGAAAAAACCTTAACAATCCCTAACAAACCCTAAAAAGCACTAAGATACCCCAATAAATATAAAAACCACAAAGAAACCCTAAAACCCCTAATAAAACATAATAAAACCTAACATAACCTTAAAAACCCTAAAAACCCGAACAAAATCCTAAGCAAACCTAAGAAACAATAACACACCCTTAGAAACCCTAACACACCCTTAGACACCCTAATACACCCTTAAAACCCAATCACGCCCTTCGAAACCCCAACACACCCATAGAAACTCTAACACAACATTTGAAAACCTTAGTAACCATACCACACCCTTAGAAACTCTAACCCGCCCATAGAAACCCTATCCCACCCTTAGAAAAACTATCACACCCTTAGAAACCCTAACAAACCCTTAGACACCCTAAGTTACTCTAATAAGAACCAATTAATCCTAACAAACCCTACCAACCAATAATAGACCATAATAACCCCTAATAAACCCTAAAGCCCGCTATTAAACCCTAATAAACACTAATAAGTCATAATAAACCCTAAAAATATTATTAGATCCCAATAAAAGCTACAAAATACCTAAAACCCAAATATACAACAAAAACACTATTAAACCATTCAAAATGATAATATTCACAAAAACCCCTAACAAACCCGGAAATACCCAACAAAGCCCTAAAAACACATAAAAACCCAAAAAAAAAACCAAATAACCCCTAAAAAACCCTAAAAACCCTACAACCCTAAAAAATCCTAAAAAATCCTAAAAACCCTAAAAAATCCTAAAACCCCTAAAAACTAAAAAAACTGAAAAAACCCGAAAACAAACCTAAAAAACCTAAAAAAACCTCAAAAACCCTACAAAACCCTAATAAAGAAAAAATCTGCTAGTATACCTTAAAAATCCCTAGAAACCTTGATAAACTCTAATATAACCTAATAAACCCTAAAAATGCTCACAAACAATATAAAAATGATCACAAACAATAAAAATGCGCTATATTACCTAAAAAGACCTAATAACACTAATATAACCTAATATTGACAAAAAATGCTAGTATACCTTAAAAATCCATAAAAACCCTAACAAACCATAATAAACTCCAATATAACCTAAGAAACCCAAAAAACACTCAGAAAAAAAAGTCTCACAAACAATAAAAACACGATATATTTTCTAAAAAGACCTAACAAACACTAATATAACCTAATAAAACCAAAAAAATAATAAACCCCTAAAAACACTAATAAACGCTAAAAATCCCTAATATACCCTAATAAAAACTATTAAACCCTAATAAAACCATAATAAAACCCCAAAAATACCTTCTCAACCCTAATAAACCCTGACCCACCATAACAAAACCAAATAAGACCCAACTAAACCCCAATGAACAAAAAAACCATTAAAAAGCCCTAAAAACCCTAATAAATCATTATAAATTCAAATAAAAGCTAATAAACCATTAAAATGCTCAAAAACACTAAAAACACGCTAATAAAACATAAAAAGTCATAACAAACCCTTATATATATTAACAAAAACTAAAAAAACACTCATATACCCTAATAAAAACACTAACAAACCCTAGTAAACCCTAAAAATCCATTACAAACCCTAATAAACCATACTCAACCCTAATATACCCTAATAAAACCTTAAAGAAACTGAATCAACACTAATAAAACCTTAAAAATACCTTCTCAAGCCTAATAAACCTTAACACACCATAATAAACCATAATAAACCCCACTAAACCCTAAAAATGAAAATATACCATTAAAAAGACCTATAACCCCTAATAAATTCTCAGAAAACCTAACAAAACATAAAAGTTCTAATAAACCCGAATAAACACTACTAAACAATAAAAACCCCATAATATACCCTCTTAAAAATTAATAAACCATAATGAACCATAATAAACCCTAATAAATCCTAAACATACCATAATATACCATAATATACCACAATAAACCCAACTCAATCCTAAAAAATTCCTAAAAATACCTAATTAACCCTAATAAACCTTGACACACCATAATAAACCCTAATAAAATCCTAATAACTCCCACTAAACCCTAAAAAATGCTAATATACCATTAAAAACCGTAAAACCCTAACAACCCATAATAAATGTTGATAACACCTAAAAATCCTAAAAAATGATAGTAAACCCAAAAATACCTCTAATAATAATAGTAGTAATAACACATGTGCATGTGCATATGCATGTGCATTGTTTAAATAATACATCATAACTCACATGCATGTGCATATGCCTGCGCATTTGCATGTGAATGATAATAAATTATAAATTATAAATAATAACGCATGTGAATTGCATGTGTTCGTGCATTTTGCATGTGAATAATAATAAATAATAAAAAATTACGCACAAACATTTTTATGTGCATGTGCATTTGCATGTTCTTGGTAATATACAATAAATAATAACCAAGTCCACATGAATGTGCATTTGCATGTGAATGATAATAAATAATAAATAATAACTGATGTGATAATAGAATAACGCAAGTGCATTGCGTGTGCACATGCATTAGAATAAATAATAATAACACATGTGATAACAGAATAATGTAATTGCATTGCATTTTCATGTGCATGATAATAAATAATATATAATAACGCATGTGCATGTGAATTTACATGTAATGATAATGATAAAGACGCATGACATGCAAGGAAATAAATAATAAATAACAACGCACGTGCATGTGCATTTGTATTTGATGATATAAACAAAACAACAACAACAACAACAACAACAACAACAACAATAATAATAATAATAGAATAACGCAAGTGCATTTCATATGCACGTGCATAGTAGTAATCAATAAATATATAATAATAAATAAGAACGCACATGCATGTGCATGTGCCGTTACATTTGATGATAATATTAATAATAGTAATTGTAATAATAATAATAATAATAACAACGCATGCACGCCCATGGTAATAAATAAAAAATTACAAAGCATTTGCATGTGCATTTTCATGTGATAATGATAATAATAATGATAATACTAATAATAATAATTGTGATAATAATAATAATAATAATAATAATAAAATAATAATAAAAGTGCATTGCATATGCACGTACATGGTAATAAATAATAAATAATAACATATGTGCATCTACATTTTCATATGATGATATTAATAATAATAGAATTAGTAATAATAGTAGCAGTAGTGGTGATAATAGTTTTCATACTAATCCATATGATAATAGAATATTGCATGTGCACTACGTGTGCATGTGTATGGTAATAAATAATAACTCATGTGCATTGAATTTGCATGTGATGATGATGATGATGATAATAATAATAATAATATTATTATTATTATTAATAACAATGCATGTGATAATATAATAACACACGTTCGTTGAATGTGCATGTATGTGCATTTGGATGTGCATTTTCATGTGATGATAATAACAATAACAACAACTACTACAACAACCTAAACAACCACAATAATAATAATAACAATAATAATAACAACGCATTTGATAATAAAATAACGTATGTACATTTCATGTGCGAATGCATGGTAATAAAAAAATAATAATAAAGCACGTTCATGTGCATGTGAATTTTCATGAGATTTTTATGAAAATAATAATACTAACAGTAATAATAAGTTATAGTTGTTTGAAAAAACAGCTGACAGGACAAAAGTGCTAGAAATGGTGTCTCGAAAAACCTAACAAATCACAGAGTCATTAAAAAAGGCATAACATCTTCTTCATGTGTCCATTTCCACTCTTTGAATAGTCAAACTAAATATCATGGAACGAACTATGATAAAAATAGGTGTCAGTGGCCGAACAGACACACAGATCAGAAGTTATGACCGTTTTAAGAAAAATTTGACAAGGATCCGGACATGAAAATGGAGTTTTGGAGGAATTCTGATGGGTTTCATTGATTTTATTGTCCCAAACGTGACTTGAACATTTTTTATGTTATCCTTATTCATAGATCTCTTTGCTGCCTTTGATTTGATATGTGGCAGACCTCAAATGGACAAATGGAGTGAAAGTTATGGTCGTTTGAAGTTGGACTTTTTTTGGAAGGGTATAACTAATATATCTTCTGTTTCATTGATCTTATCATAGTTTCGATTAGACTTGTTCCTCACTCATCTCACGAGCTTCGATTTTACTAGTCACAACGCTCAAACGGACACCTGAAGAAGAAGTTATGCCTATTTTAGTGAGTTGCGGGTTTCTTAGGTTTTTATGCGCAAGGAGGGTTTCTCAATTTAAAACGACAATAAATTCTGCTACATGTGTTCATTTTGGCTCTAAAACGTATCAAATCTAATATTGTGAAAGGATACACACTCTGGTAACCACTGGAACCCTTTCTGACATTCTTCAACCCCCCAAAAGACCCAAAATCCCATTGGATGGTCCAAAGATTGGCTTCTGGTGTCCGTTTTAAAATAAATTCTTCTATGGGTGTTCGTTTTTCCTCTACCACATTTCAAATTGAAGCTTGAGACTAGACCTACACTCCTCTAACCACTGAAGCACCTTATCACATCCTTGAAGGCCCAAAAAGGTACTTAGACCCTCCAAAAGACCATAACTTCTACTCTGGGAGTCTGTTTTGCCTCTACCATATATCAAATCGATGCTTCGACTAGATCTACACATTTGTGACAAATAGGAACACAATATCACATTCTTAAAGACCCAAAAGGTCCTTAAGTCTCCAAATGACCATAACTTCTTCTCTGGGTGTCCGTTTCACCTCTACCACATATCAAATTGAAACTTGCGACTATTTCTACCCATATGTGACAACCATAAACAACTAAATAACCCTAAAAACCATGAATAACCCCATAAACACTAAAAACCATTAAAATCACTTAAAACCCTAAAAAACCCTTTAAAACCCTAACAAACACCAATAAACCCTAACAAACCCTAACAAATCCTAAGAAACCCCAAAAAACAATAAAAAACAAAAAAACCCTTAAAAACTCTAACAAAACCGTAAAAGCCATAACAAACCCCAAGAAGCACTAAGAAACCCCAATAAACACAAATAAACCAAATAAACCCTAAAAAACCCTTATGAAACCATAAGAAACCCTAACATAACCCTAAAAACCCAAAAACCCAAATAAACCCAAAGCAAACCTAAGAAACACGAACACACCCTTAGAAACCCTAAAACACCCTTAGAAACCCTAACACAGCCTTAGAAACCCTAGCACACCCTTAGAAACCCCAAATAACCCATAGAAACCCTAACAAAACCTTAGAAACCCTTAGAAACCATAGCACACCCTTAGAAACCCTAACCCGCCCATAAAAACCCTATCCCACACTTAGAAATACTAACACTCCCTTAGAAACCCTAACATACCCTTAGACACCCTAAATCACACTAATAAGAACTAATAAATCCTAACAAACCCTACCAACCAATAATAAACCATAATAAACCCTAATAAACCCTAAAGCCCGCTACTAAACACTAATAAACATCAATAAATTATAATAAACCCTTAAAACCTATTAGACCCCAATAAAATCTACAAAATACCTAAAAATCCAAATATACAACAAAAACGCTATTAAACAATTCAAAATGCTAATATTCACAAAAAAACCCCAACAAACCCAGCAAAACCTGACAAACCCCTAAAAAACCATAAAAAACCCCTAAAAACCCTAAAAACCCATAAAAACTTAAACCCCAAAAAATCCTAAAAAACCCTAAAACCCCTAAAATCTGAAGAAAAAAAACCCGAACAAACATAAAAACCCGTAAAAACCTCAAAAAAAACCCTCAAAAATCGTAAAAAACCTAAAAACTACTACAAATGCTAAAAAAACCCTAAAACCTAAAAATTCCTAACAAAGCCCTAACCAACCCTGTGAAACCCATAAAACCTTAAAACCCCCTAGAAAACCCTAAAAACCTAAAAATATACCCTAATACACCCTAAAGAACCCTAAAAACCATAAAACCCCTAAAGAAGCTTAATGAACCACTAAAGCCACTAACAACGCTACATAAACCCTATAAATTGCTATAAAACCCAGAAAAATGATTCAATACCCAAAAAACAAAACAAAACCCCCAAAAAATGATAAAATAACCCTAACAAAGCATAAAAAAAATCCAAACACGCCCATAAAACCCCAAAAAACATAAAACCTCAAACAACTCAAACAAACTATAACAAACTCTAAAAACCCTAACAAAACCTGACAAACCCTAACAACCACTAATAACACTTAATAACCACTAATAATCCCTAATAACCCATAGAACCCACTATTAAAACCTAAAAACCCTAATAAACACTAATAAATAGTAATAACATGTAATAAACCATAACAAACTCTATTAGACCATAAAAAATACTACAAAAGTCCTAAAACCCCTAATATATAATAAAAACACTATTAAACCATAATAAACCCTAATAATCACTAAAAAACCTAACAAACCCGACAAAATGCTACAAAAATCTCCAAATAATAGCCTACAAAACCCTACAACCAACTAATAAACATTAAAAACCCTAATAACCCCAAAATAAATCTTAACAAACCCTAACAACCCCAAATAAATCGTAACAAATCCTAATATAGTGAAATAAATTGTAACAAACTGAAACAAACCATAACAAACCCCTAATAAACCCCAATAAACCTTACCAAATCATAATAAACCCTAATAAATCGTAATAAACCCAAATACACGTTACTAACCCCTAATAAATAAAAGAATCCCAAATAAACCCTAATAAATCCTAAATAATCCTAAAAAGGTTGATAAACCCTATAAAAATCTATTAATGCCCACAAAAGCCCAATAAAACCCTAATATACCCTAAAAAACCCTAATAACCCCTAAAGAACCATATTAAACTCTAAATAACACTAAAAACCCAAATGAACCCAAACAAACTGCTAAAACATATTATATAAACCCTAAAAACCGCTACAAGACCCAAAGACCCTAAAACAAACTAAAACCCCTAACTACCCCTATCAATCCCCAAAAAAATAAACCCATAAAACCCCCAAAAAACCATTAAAAATCCATCAGATACCATAAAAACCATAAGCACCCGTTAACAACCCTTAAAAATCCTAAAAAATTACAAACCATAAACGACCATTAAACCCCTAAAAAGGCTTCAAATAGATACATAAACCGTAAAAAATGCAACAAAAAGCCTAAAAACGCAATGTAAACCAAAAAACGCAACATAAACCCAAAAAACACTACATAAACCCTAAAAGAACAACATAAACCCTAGAACTGTAACATAACCCCTAAAAACACAACATAAACCCTAAAAAATGCAACATAAAAATTAAAAAACTCTACATAAAACCTAAAAACACAATATAAACCCTAAAAACACTACATAAACCCTAAAAACGTTACATAAACCATAAAAAATGAAACATAAACACTACATCAACCCTAAAAAAGTTACATAAACCCAGAAAATGCAACATAAACCCTAAAAAAATCTACATAAAACCTAAAACCCAAACACGCTACACAAACCCTAAAAACATTACATAAACCCTAAAAATGATACATAAAACCTAAAACCTCTAACTAAACCCTATAAATGCTACATAAATACTAAAAATGCTACATAAACTCTAAAAACGATACACAAACCCTAAAATATTCTACAAAAACCCTAAAGACTCTTCAAAACCCTCAAAAATATTAAACCCAAATATACAATAATATAAATAATTAAACACTAATAAACCCCTAATAAACACCTAAAGAACCACTAAAGCCACAAACAACTCTATATAAACCCTAACAATGGCTACTAAAAACCGTAAAATGCTTCAAAACGCAAAAAATGCAACAAAACCCCCAAAATGCTAAAATAACCCTTACAAAGCATTAAAAATTCAAACACACACATAAAACCAAAAAAACGCATAAAACCCCAAAAAACACAAAAAAAACATAACAAACTCTAAAAACCTTAACAAATCCTAACAAACCCTAACAATAAATAATAACCCCTAAGAACCACTAATAAACCCTAATAACCCCTAAAACCCACTATTAAACCCTAAAACCCTAATAAACTCTAATAAATCATAATAACTTGTAATAAACCCTAAAAACTCTATTTGACCTTAATAAATGCTACAAAACTCCTAAAACCATAATATAAAATAAAAACACTATTAAACTATAATAAACCCTAATAATCACTAAAAACCCTAACAAACCTGACAAAACGCTACAAAAACCTCCAAATAATAGCCTATAAAACCCATCAAGCCACTAATAAACCCAAACCCTAATAACCCCAAAATAATTCATAACAAACCCTAACAACCCCTAATAAATTGTAACAAATAATAACAATGCCAAAAAAATCGTAACAAACTGAAACAAACCATAACGAACCCCTAATAAACCGCAATAAACCCTAAAAAGCATAATAAACCCTAATAAATCATAATAAACCCAAATACACATTAATAAACCCTAGTAAAAAAAATAAACCCTATTAAATCCTAAATAACCCTAAAAGGGTTGATAAACCCTAGAAAAAGCTATTAATGCCTACAAAAGCCCAATAAAACACTAATATACAATAAAAATGCTAGTAAACTGTAAAAAATCCTAAAGAACACTAATAAAACCTAAAAACCCATTATAATCCCTAAAGAACCATATTAAACTCTAAAGAACACTAAAACCCTAAAGAGCCCAAAAAATGCTAAAACATATTACATAAACCCTAAAAACCGCTACAATACCCAAACAAACCCAAAAAACACACTAAAAAACCTAACAACCCCTATCAATCTCAAAAAACCAAATACACCCATAAAAACCCCCAAAAAACCTTTAAAAAGCCATCACATACCATAAAAACCCATAAACACCCATTAACAAACATTAAAAAATTGAAAAACACTACAAAACCTAAAAACACTCCATGAACCCAAAAAAACGCAACATTAACATTAAAAACACTACATAAAACCAAAAAACACAATATAAACCCCAAAACGCTCTAGGAACCATAATAATGTTACATAAACCCTAAAAAATGCCACATAAATGCTACATCACCCCTAAAAATGCTTCATAAACCCAGAAAATGCAACATGAACCCTAAAAAATGCTATATAATACTTAAACCCTAAACAGGCTGCATAAAACCTAAAAATGTTACATAAACCCTAAAAATGATACATAAAATCTAAAACCGCTAACTAAACCCTAAAAACGCTACATAAACACTAAAAATGCTACATTAACTCTAACAACGGTACACAAACCCTAAAAAATGCCACAAAAACCCTAAAGATGCTTGAAAATTCTCATAAGTATTGAACCCTAATATACCATAATATAAAACATTAAACCCTAATAAACCTCTAATAAACTCCAAAATCCCTAAAAATTCCATATAATCCCTGAAATCCTAGGAAACTCTACTCAACACCAATAAAACCAAAAAAATACCTAATAAATCCTAATAATTGATAATAAAACCTAATAAACCCTAAAAACACTTTATGAAAACTTAAACAACCTTAACCAACCCTAATAGACACTAATAAACACTAATAAACCCTAATAAACCCCTAAAAACCCTAAAAAGACCTAATAAACCATAAATTAATCCAAATAAACCCTACTCAACCCTTACAAACCTTAACTCGCCATAATAACCCCTAATAAAACCGTACAAAACCCTAATAAAGAAAAAATGCATGTATACCTTAAAAAATTCCTTGAAACCCTCATAAACTCTAATAAAAACTAATAAACCCTAGAACACTCACAAACAATAAAAAAATCACAAACAATAAAAACACGCTATATTACCTAAAAAGACCTAAAAACACTAATATAACCTAATAAAGACAAAATATGCTAATATACCTCAAAATCCCTAGAAACCCTAATAAACTATAATAAACTCTAATATAACCAAAGAAACCCTAAAACGCTCACAAACAATAAAAACATGCTATATAATCTAAAAATACCTAGCAAACACTAATATAACCTAATTAAACAAAAAAACTAATAAACCCCTAACAAATCATAATAAAACCTAAAAATCCCTAATAAACCCCAATAAAAATGAATAAACCCTAATAAACCCTAATAAAACCATAAAAATACCTTCTCAGCCCTAATAAACCTTGAAACACCGTAACAAAACCTAATAAAACCCAACTAAACCCCAATAAACAAAAAAACAGAAACAAACCATTAACAATCCCTAAAACCCTAATAAACCATAATAAATTCAAATAAAAGATAATAAACCTCTAAAAATGCTCAAAAACACTATAAACACACTAATAAAACCTATAATTTCATAACAACCCCTCATATATATTAACAAAAAATAAAAAACACTCATATACCCAAATAAAAACACTAACAAACCCTAGTAAACCCAAAAAATCCCTAACAAACCCTAATAAACCATACTCAACCCTAATAAAACCTAATAAAACCTTAATGATACCGAATCAACCCTAATAATACCCAAAAAAACCTACTCAACCCTAATAAACCTTAACACACCATAATAAACCATAATAAACCCCACTAAACCCTAAAAAAATGAAAAAATACCATTAAAAAGCCCTAAAACCCCTAATAAATGCTAATAAAACCTAAAAAAACTTAAAAGCGCTAATAAACCTGAATAAACACTACCAAACACTAAAAAACCCTAATATACCCTCTTAAAAATTAATAAACCATAGTTAACCATAATAAACCCTAATAAATCCTAAACATAACCAAATATACCATAATATACCATAATATACCCTAATAAACCTAACTCAATCCTAATAAAACCCTAAAAATACTTAATAAACCCTAATAAACCTTGAAACACCATAATAAACCCTAATAAAATCCTAATAACCCCCACCAAACCCTAAAAAATGCTAATAAACTATTAAAAACCCTAACAAACCATAATAAATGTTAATAACACCTAAAAATCCTAAGAAATGATAGTAAACCCTAAAAATACCTCTAATAATAATAGTAGTAATAACTCATGTGCATGTGCATATGCATGTTCATGGTTTAAATAACAAATCATAATGCACATGCATGTGCACTTGCATGCACATTTTCATGTGAATGATAATAAATAATAAATTATAAATAATAACACATGTGAATTGCATGTGTATGTGCATGTGCATGTGAATGATAATAAATAATAAATAATAACGCACATCCAAGTGCATGTGCATGTTGTTGACGCTCCTTTCGGTCATAGATTCTAATGAATGGAAAAGTGGAATACCTTAAGCACAAAGAGATTCATCCTTTGAAGAACATTAAAAATTGACAAAGGCATAAACAAGGAACCCATTGAGCAAGAGCCACGCAAGTTTCCTGTGCGCTGTGCAATTCAATTGTGCGCCCTATTAGTTTTCCCCCAAGGTGCCCTATGGCCTATAAATAGCCCCTGTGGGCCCCCCATTTCAAGTACAAAATTTCCAAAACTCAGATTCACGCTCTAGTCACCCAATTCTTTGCTTGATGTCTTCCGAACACTTCTAAGGTAATTATTTACCTAGAAAAGAATCTCTAAAGAGGAAGGATAAAGACTAAGTGTAAGAACTCATCAATACATGCACGCCTAATTTGTGAGATGGTATGTGAGTATGATATACGCTATAATACCAAATGTAGGATCAAATATGTCAACATGAGATTCTCAAGTACAAGAGGGGGGTGAATTGTACACATTAAAAATTATTTTGGAACTATTAAAGATGAGTATGTTTAACGGGGTTAAACAAGATAATTCACAAGACATCTAAGTTCCAATAACATGCTTGATTATGGAAGAGTGATTCCAAAAATGAAACCTAACAAAAGTTTACAAAGATGAAGATTCTACCTTAAAGCGTATATAATCTAACTAAATCAGAGTACATGTGTAAGGAAGTATAAGAATGTTATACTTTCCTCAACAATACAAATGCAGTGGAAAACTTGTAACAAAAACAATTAACTAGTAGTAAATCTTTTAACCCAAACAGAAGAGTATCCAACAACCTTGGATAAAGGTCCCTTGATTTATACTTTCAAGAAAGTCTGTCTTACCCACACCCAGGAAAGACCTCGATATGAAGATTGGAGTCTGTCTTGCTATCCCCGCAAGCCCTCAACTATTAGGTAATCGACACCTCTATCTTCCTCAGCAAGGAAGCCCTCAACATCAAGGAAGTCGGCACCTCTGTCTTTCTATCCCCGAAAGCCCTCGATTATACACAACAACAATTGGAGTCGCACGAATAAAAACTGAACCAAAGGTTCAGTACACACTAAGAATGAGAGTTTATAAGGTCCTCTCTCTCTAGAAATCACTTCAACAACATGTAAGCATAGTTGTCCAAGTTGTTGTCTCCCATTTCAACTGAGCTCCTATTTATAAGCACATCTCCAATAGTCAGCTCCCTCCTCCAACGGTCATATTTTTACTTGAATTTCGGAGGGACCTGTACATGTGTCACTCGAACAACAGTTAGTTAATTACTGATATAATGACATCATTTTATAACTAAACAAGTTAAAGCATAACCAAAATATGATATTCGGAATGTAAGTAAGTGAAAGTTCGGAATGAAAGTAAATGAATTCGGATTCTATAATACAAGAATATTCAGATTCTATTTTGTAGGAATTCGGAATCTAAATTCAATAGAATTCCGGAGTCTGAATTTCAATGTAATTTGGAATCTAAATTCATTAGAATTCAGAACCTGAACTTACAAAGTTCGGAGTTGGAGTTCATGAGAATTCAGATTCAGAAATCATAGGAGATCGAAGTCTGAATTCAGAGTACTCTGGGGTCAGAACATGGAGAAGTTCATATCCAAAATTCGTAATCAGAATTCAGAGTTGAACTTCATGAATGTTCATATCCAGAATTCGGAGTTTAACTTCATGAGATTTCGTATCAAGAATTCGGATTTGAACTTCATGAGAGTTCGTAACTAGAATTCGGAGTTGAACTTCATGAGAGTTCGCATCCAGAATTCGGAGTTTAACTTCATGAGACTTCGTATCCAGAATTCAGAGTTAAACTTCATGAGAGTTCGTATCCAGAATTTGGAGTTGAACTTCATGAGAGTTCCTATCCAGAATTTGGAGTCTTAAAAAGAATGATTCATATCTAATTATTATATGATTTCTATATTTTGGTCTCAATCCGAGTTTTACACTTAGAAAATTTATGATATGAACAATGAAATCTGGGTAAGGTTAAATTTCCTTAGGTAAGGAAATTTTCCTTAAGGGAGTAAAACAAGGGGTAAAATGAGTTTTTCTTTGAAATAATGTGTTTGTGATTTTCAGAACAAGAGTAATGGTAAAGTCATAAGGCTAACTTATTGAACCAACAATATCCCCCTTACATGAAGGAATGGAATAGTCACACGGAAAACCTTATTAACTCAAAAATATCCCCCCATTTTTGAAAGCACAAATATCCTTACAAAAAAGAATATATGGACTTGGAATAAATTTCTTAGACTTTGAAATTAAAGCAGATCTACCTTTGTACATGGATAATGGTGAATAAAACTAACTCCCCCTTAGGCTTTGGAACTCTAAGGATCGTATTTTAGATTTATGGAATGAGAATGTTTATTTGAATGCGGAAATATTCGTAATGTGAAACTCCCCCTTAATTAGAATCCTTTTCCTTATCACTTTTAGGATTCTTTTTCCTCCTCCCCCTTTCTGATTTTCAAAAAGAGATTGAGGGAATGGAAAAAAAATATGGTACCTGAAATATTAGTATAGTTATCCAAACAACACTGGCATCTACAATTTCATTAAGATTGAATGAATTAGTATAAAGAAAAAATATAACAAAATATCGGAGTGAGATTTATTTTTTTTCTTTTTCATTGGGCATTAGAATCTTCAAAATGGTCTTTAGCTTTTTCATCTCTTTGTGATCCTCCTCCACTTGCTTTTCTAATGCTTTTAGCGTGTTGTCCTGAGCCTTCAAGACCTTTGCCTGAGCCTTCAACAATTCCTCTTGCTTCACAAGCCTTTCTTCTATCTCGGTCTGGAGATCCTTCTCTGTTTTCCAACTTTGGAAGAAATAACTCAACTTCCCATTCAGATCTTTTACATCCTGAATCTGAGAACATTATTCTAGACTTAGCTTTTCCTAAAAACTATTTGTAAGATCTTTGATCTTGGATTATTCGGTGTCAAAGGTCTCTTTGAAATCTTCTTGAAACTGATCAAGCTCTCCCTGATCTTCATTTATTTTCTTCGACCAAAGAGTCATTTTCCTGCAGGTTTTTTCTGTGGGCCTCATAATTCATAAGGAAATTTTATGTGTTCTGCCTCAATCTTAACACATCTATACATCACCATAGATATGGATTCTAATTTCTGATTCATGGTGTGATGAAGCATCTAGAATCTAGAATCAATTGTAGGAAAATTTGGAATGGTATCAACCAACTTCTTCAGAGATTGAACAACAAAATCATGTCCTAAGGCAGATGACTCCGAATCAGACATTTTGCATTGAGATGGTTCTTCCTCTAACTCTACCAACTTCCTCTTAGAGGTTCCTCTAGCTTATTTCTTATTCAAGATTTCATTCTTTGGGGTATCAACTGTAACACCCCGAGATTTTATGAAAAATATTATTTTAATTTCATTAATGTCTTATGTTGTATTCTACACCACGATTACCTTGCTCTATACGCAACACCGTATTAGCTTGCAGTATACGCAACACTATTCTTGGATCGTGTTACACATAATTTTGATAATAGTTATTCTACGCAAAAATGAGTATATATATATATATATATTAAATGTATAAATGAAATATGGATGGATTCTGTTATACGAAACAACGAAGGATTCTTTCACAACACGCAACCCTGACTTGGCTTGCATTACACGCAATCACGACCTTCCTCGATAGCGTGTGTTGTACGCAATACCGGGTTTTAATAAACAATGTTATATTATTATAATATTGTCATGAACTAGCCGTTATGAATAGTATTAACTAAATTTTGAATTTTATAACATTATTATTCATCTTACACATTTCTAGAACATGGTATAAGAACAAAATAATTTTTTCGGGTAAAATAAGTATTTTTCAAAAAATGCAGTTTTACCGCCTTTTGATGGCGCACCCACTTTAAATATAGTTTTTGACATGTTTATATGTTAAATTTGACAAAATAATATTCTTCTTTTGAATCAGGATGTAAAAATTTACATTAGATATATTTTTGATATTTTTCCGATAACTTTCATATTTTAATGAATAGTAAAAACACGCTATATTTTAATTAAAAACAACTTTTTTCATTGTAATATCTTATGTGGTTAAATTATAATATTGAATGGTTTTAAAGTATATTTAGAATATATTTTGACCACTTAATATAATGTTGGTCATTGGACACAATTTTACAATTAAACCGAACATAAACAAGTGTCAATCTTTTGATAGTTATTATCTCTTAAAAACACGCTTTTTGTTTTGACAGCGGGAATTAATTTTAAATTAATTTCTGCCACTTCTGTGTTTTGAATTTAGAAAAATTAATTCCATATTTGGAATCAGGATGTTCAAATTGTGTAAATAGGTAACTTTTATTTTTAGACATTTTGAATAATTACTGCGGTAAATATTTTATTTACCATGGTTAAGGGTAAATCCGGTAAATAAGGGTTAAAAATAATATTATAATAATATTAAATTACCCTAAAACGTGTCCTAACCCTATTGGTTGATACATGGTCGACCATGGGCATCTTTGGGTCGATTTTGGGACCCCATTGATCCACTTGTAAGTGATAATGACAATTTATTTTAATTAAGTTAAAATGAATACAAAATTGACACAAGCATATATCTTTTAGCAAAACAATTGTTACATAGGGTTATATATGTTGGATTTTAGATTATAAATATTCATTAGAAAGATAAAAAGATTTCCTACATAATGGTATTTTATTTGTAATTTTTAGACTTTAAATAAGTCAATTTATTTATGACACAATGATGATGCAGTAATTATCTTATTAATGAAATATTGACATAATTGATGTTATAAACACCAAAATAAATGTAATTTGAGACTGTTTATGCATTCCACTAATTTTCTAGGTTACTATGATATATTAATGTTGATTTAATTAACTTTCTTAGAACATTTAATTCTGTTATGACTTTCACAAAAATCATATATCAAATAGTGTCAAAATTGACACAAAATAGTTTTTAAATCAAATATTATATTATTAATTGTTATTTTATTCCTAAAAATCTAAGGTTCGGCAAAATGACTTAGATAAGGATATATATATTAATAATAAACAATTTGGGGTTCTTTTGGCATGTTATAGTAAGTGTATTAACCATATAGTGAAAGAAAACAAAAAGACACGGTAAAAGTTAAATTATTTAACTTGGAGTTAAATCTAATTGATAAGGTTAAAATAATATCCTAAACTTGTCTAAATTCTATTTGTTGATAGGATTTTGACCCATCCCCACCTTATATTCGAAATAAGACCCTTTGGAACCATTATAAACCGATTTTGACTTTAATATAAAATAATATTTTGAGATATTCCTAAGGTGCCCCTCTCCTCCCTTATAAAAGGACACCTCCTCCCCCTCCTCCTCACACCAATTTGAGCACTCAAGATCGGCCAACCCCTGCAAAACTCCCTTCTACACTTCCCTAGAAACATCCTAGAGGTTCTGGTCTTCCTCAAAGACCAATTTTAGTGCCCTAAGAGGAGGTCTCAAAGAGGCGCTTCAAAGAAGAGGTAATTACCGTTACCAATTCTTTCATCTTTATTTATTCTTCCACTTCTTCTTCTTAGGTTGTTTCATTATGAAGTAATAACATCAGTATCACTCATATACTGATATGTTATTATAAGTATGAAACAACCCTATTTCACCATCTATCCATCCTACGGAAAAAGAAATCACCGCGCGTGCGTACGTACGGAATACCGTCTCCACGCCGTGGTGTAATCTATTTTCCACTACCACCTTACATGGATGGGTATAATGGTGTAAAGAATAACTATACATAGTTATTACAACATCATATTGATTCTGATATATTGTATAATCCACTCTAATTCAATTCAATATTTATAGAAATGATATCATCGCTCGTGCGTACGTACGGACTACCGTCTCCACGACGCGATGAGATTCATTCTCCATGTTAACCATTTAAGAATGATTATAATGTACATATAAGAAATAATAATGAAATATATGACATTATAAAGCTACTGTATTTATGTATATATATACATATGTATGTCATCTACTTACTTCCATTTCAAGACAATAAGGAAAGAAAAACAGCGTTCATGCGTACGTACGGACTACCGTCTCCATGAACAGTGTTTTTCATTTTATTTATATATCTATTATATATATATATATACTGAATATATATGATATATAAATCATATTTTATATTCTGTAAGTAAGTAAATCATGATATAAGTAATAATGATGTCAAGAACAACAAGTCAAAACACCTAAGATAAATGAAACGATTTTACCCAAAACACTTCTTTAACATGGAATTTACAAAAGAACGGGTAATATAATGTCATAAGTGAACCATATATGATATCATAACAATGAATATGATTCTGGAATAAGTCAATAACATGATTTAAATCATTATACAGGAGGTTCGGACACTTACAAAGCAAGTCAGACCTAAGGTAAGGGAAATATCACAATCTCATTTTTATCCGAGATTGTTTATTCGTAAGTATTTACTGGGGTGTATTTTATCATCCACATCCATATTTCATCAAAATGTAATATTATTTCCATCCACCTACAATTTTTTAAATCCATTTTTACCCTTCGGTGAGTTTTTAGTAATATGTATGAAAGGAATCTTTTTTCGTACGAGGTACTTTTTGACTTTTCTGACAAAAGTACGAAGAATGTTTTTTTTAACTTATACGGCATGAATGGATTTTTAAAACATTAAATCCAAGAAGCTTCCTTTACAAGTTTTCAAGTTTATTTTTAATCAACTTCTTTTATTTTAAAGTCGTATGACATGTTATTAAAGGAAAAATGTTTTTGAAGAAGAAAGGATATTTTCCTCAAGAATGGAGTTCAAGTGTTTTATCAAAATTATTTTCCATCTAAGATAATAAAGGGTTCTGTTTTTATCCCTATTATTACATTTATTTTGATCATGTTGTGATGGAATTATTTTTATGAATTCCTTTATCTTATATGAATTTATTTATGATGTCATGATGTTTCAAGAATCTCATTTTTGTTACATGTGTTATGCGATGATGTATGTTTTATGATTATGTGGCACACATAAGAAAGGATTCATTATAAGATGGGTGGGACCTATATCTCCCTCCAATGCATTGGGTAAAGATTTTATATCTCATGAGATAGACATGGCTGAAATGGTAGGTTATACCGGTTCAGTGAAACAGGACTGAAACGAGGGTTACTCGATTCAGAAAGGGACTTTGTCCACTAAGATAGTCTTGGAATTAAGTCTTGACTAACAAGAAATGATTCTCTATGATTATGTGTGTATGCCACAAAGTTTCATGTTTTAAGTTATGATTATTGGGATTACATTTCACTTCTATGATTTATCCCATGTTATGATATTATGAGCTCTTTTGCAGGTTAAGATTTCCAAAATCTATGTTCTTATATATATGATGTGATTGATATTTCTTTTGTTTACCCTTACTGAGCATTTGAGCTCACCCTTTTATGTTTTCTTTTCCCCAGGATATAAAGAAAGGTTTTAGGTAAAAAAAAAAGGAAGATCTTTATGGGAGATTTTGAAGATCTTTCACCACGATTAGAAGATTATATTCTGAGTTTCCAAAGACACTAAACTATTACGATCCTTGTGTGTGTGTGCTTTTTTTATGTACTAAGTATTCCGCAAAAGTAATGTAAAGTCTATGTACGTCAAGCTACGGGTCTCTACAGTTGGTATCAGAGGAAAGGTTTAGTCAACCTTTGGAAACTAGGATGCGAAAACATTAGTGAGATCCCTAGAGATATTTCTACGGTATGTCTAGGGATGTCCCTAAGGTTAAGTAGACGTATAAGTTATAGTACTAGAACTACGCTAATGATCATAGAATTAAACCTAAGATGTTAGATATTGAAGGTACTCCACCTTTATTATGTTGTTTTCCCTAGCATGATTTTTGCCTCTCACACTATTCTTTTTGGGTTTTAGAAAATGGCTGGAAACAAGATGATTCACGATAATAGAGGATATGATGGACAATGGAATGATATTCTTCATAATGAAATGGGATTTGGAAGTCCAAACATAATTATTATGCCGAATCAGCAATCTCATAATATGATCAATAAAGTAAAATTTGGTAAGTTTCCTGACTCGGCTAATAAGAGAAAGATGGAGTTTCATGATGATCATAGAGGAAAGAAAGTTCAATTTCCCCTATGTAAATCATGTGGGAAGAGGCATCAAGGAGAATGTTTCAAGGGAACTGGAAGATGCTTTGGGTGTGGAAAAGAAGGACACAAAGCAAGTAAGTGCAAAGGAAAAGGTTCAGTTAACACCATGGATGAGGATAATGGTATTACTACGACATCAAAAATGGTTAAGTGTTTTAAATGTGGAATGTATGGGAATTATGCAAACCAATGTCCTAAGGGAAAGACTCATGAAGAGAATCAGTATGGCCGTATGGGTAGTATTTATGTGGATGATGATGAAGAGACTACAAATGATATGTGAGATGAAAGAATTGTTGAAGCTCGGTTAATGGTTTAAGAATGTAGTGGAATGATTACATGTTTATCATGTGTAATGTTGTATAAGTAATATCATGGTACTATGGAATAAAGAGACATGTAAGGATTGTTACATTGTTGTCTGATTAATGTTACCAGTAACCATGAAAGGTTATTCAGATACTTTTGGAAAGTAGATGATAAGTGCATAATGAAAGGATAATAAGATAATGAGATGTTTGATTGTATTCATGAGCTCATGATTGATATAAGGACTAAGTGATATCATGGTTTGATTATAAAGAATTTTGAGGATTTTGGTATGTAGAAAGTGTTAACGTTTGACTGCATTCATGTTTTCACCAAGGTTCAATGGGTATTCAAGAGAATACATGATTAAGGACTTTGAATGTTTGGAATGTGACCAACAAGATATATGGGGGATAAATGATGGTATTCACATGCTTGGTTGACGACATTTCAAGTAATCATTTTCTTTTTACTATGAGCTTGGACCGAAGTATTTTAGATAAGCCTAAAGATTGTAATGGATTATGTTAACCATAAGTTAGTATTGTTTAAGTATAGAACTTCTTTTGATATTATTTATGTGATGTTATAGTAATGTAGTTTTAGAAAAAGGACAACCTGCAGGACGGGCGACAGCCCATCGCGTCGGAAAAGGCTGTAGAAATCGAACCCACAACCGAAGTGCGACTGGCCTTTATCGCCTACCACTGACCTACAGGAAGTCCCTGTTTAGTAGAAACTAGTTTTATTATATTAAGCAGTATGATATATGAAGTATAAGTCCATTTTAGGAACCATATATGATTAATCTCACTATAGATCGACTTATGTATATAAGTTTTGCTAACCTTTTGTTTGAGACAGATGGAATGACCTGTCATTCTGTCACATGATCTGCTAACACATCACGAATAACAAATTCAACTTCATTTCTTTAAGGGATGAAGTGTAAATTGTTCAATTCACGAACAACAGTGAGATTATACCAAAATCAAGTAAGTATTTCTTTTAATTCAAATTTTTCAACTTTAGGGAAATGATATTGAAAACCAAAAATGTTGTCCTAGTGATCTTATATCTGATGAATCAGATGGTACCTTAGATCGTCACAAATTTATGGCTTTGTGATTTCTAGCTTTTCCATAGCCATGTTCTCTACCACTCTCCATCAGAACATGATTGTTATATTTCTCTTCCATATCCATATTTTCACCTATGTGGAAACCCAGTGATTAGTTTATTTGGGTAACCGTTACGTTTCATACTTTTGTTTTTAAAGATAAGTTTTGGTATTCTTTTTTTACGATGTGGGTTTCTATCAAAGAAACTTTCGAATAGTAAACCATTTATAATCCCGACGAATTTCGAGGGCGAAATTCATTTTAAGGGGGGTAGAATGTAACACCCCGAGATTTTATAAAAAATATTATTTTAATTTCATTAATGTCTTATGTTGTATTCTACACCAAGATTACCTTGCGCTATACGCAACACCGTATTAGCTTGCAGTATACGCAACACTATTCTTGGATCGTGTTACACACAATTTTGATAATAGTTATTCTACGCAACAATGAGTATATATATATATATATATTAAATGTATAAATGAAATATGGATGGATTCTGTTATACGAAACAACGAAAGATTCTTTCACAACACACAACCCTGACTTGGCTTGCATTACACGCAATCACGACCTTCCTCGATAGCGTGTGTTGTACGCAATACCGGGTTTTAATAAACAATGTTATATTATTATAATATTGTCATGAACTAGCCGTTATGAATAGTATTAACTAAATTTTGAATTTTATAACATTATTATTCATCTTACACATTTCTAGAACATGGTATAAGAACAAAATAAATTTTTCGGGTAAAATAAGTATTTTTCAAAAAATGCAGTTTTACCGCCTTTTGATGGCGCACCCACTTTAAATATAGTTTTTGACATGTTTATATGTTCAATTTGACAAAATAATATTCTTCTTTTGAATCAGGATGTAAAAATTTACATTAGATATATTTTTGATATTTTTCCGATAACTTTCATATTTTAATGAATAGTAAAAACACGCTATATTTTAATTAAAAACAACTTTTTTCATTGTAATATCTTATGTGGTTAAATTATAATATTGAATGGTTTTAAAGTATATTTAGAATATATTTTTACCACTTAATATAATGTTGGTCATTGGACACAATTTTACAATTAAACCGAACATAAACAAGTGTCAATCTTTTGATAGTTATTATCTCTTAAAAACACGCTTTTTGTTTTGACAGCGGGAATTAATTTTAAATTAATTTCTGCCACTTCTGTGTTTTGAATTTAGAAAAATGAATTCCATATTTGGAATCAGGATGTTCAAATTGTGTAAATAGGTAACTTTTATTTTTAGACATTTTGAATAATTACTGCGGTAAATATTTTATTTACCATGGTTAAGGGTAAATCCGGTAAATAAGGGTTAAAAATAATATTATAATAATATTAAATTACCCTAAAACGTGTCCTAACCCTATTGGTTGATACATGGTCGACCATGGGCATCTTTGGGTCGATTTTGGGACCCCATTGATCCACTTGTAAGTGATAATGACACTTTATTTTAATTAAGTTAAAATGAATACAAAATTGACACAAACATATATCTTTTAGCAAAACAATTGTTACATAGGGTTATATATGTTGGATTTTAGATTATAAATATTCATTAGAAAGTTAAAAAGAGTTCCTACATAATGGTATTTTATTTGTAATTTTTAGACTTTAAATAATTCAATTTATTTATGACACAATGATGATGCAGTAATTATCTTATTAATGAAATATTGACATAATTGATGTTATAAACACCAAAATAAATGTAATTTGAGACTGTTTCTGAATTCCACTAATTTTCTAGGTTACTATGATATATTAATGTTGATTTAATTAACTTTCTTCGAACATTTAATTTTGTTATGACTTTCACAAAAATCATATATCAAATAGTGTCAAAATTGACACAAAATAGATTTTAAATCAAATATTATATTATTAATTGTTATTTTATTCCTAAAAATCTAAGTTTCGGCCAAATGACTTAGATAAGGATATATATATTAATAATAAACAATTTGGGGTTCGTTTGGCATGTTATAGTAAGTGTATTAACCATATAGTGAAAGAAAACAAAAAGACACGGTAAAAGTTAAATTATTTAACTTGGAGTTAAATCTAATTGATAAGGTTAAAATAATATCCTAAACTTGTCTAAATTCTATTGGTTGATAGGATTTAGACCCATCCCCACCTTATCTTCGAAATAAGACCCTTTGGAACCATTATAAACCGATTTTGACTTTAATATAAAATAATATTTTGAGATATTCCTAAGGTGCCCCTCTCCTCCCTTATAAAAGGACACCTCCTCCCCCTCCTCCTCACACCAATTTGAGCACTCAAGCTCGGCCAACCCCTGCAAAAATCCCTTCTCCACTTCCCTAGCAACATCCTAGAGGTTCTGGTCTTCCTCAAAGACCAATTTTAGTGCCCTAAGAGGAGGTCTCAAAGAGGCGCTTCAAAGAAGAGGTAATTACCGTTACCAATTCTTTCATCTTTATTTCTTCTTCCACTTCTTCTTCTTAGGTTGTTTCATTATGAAGTAATAACATCAGTATCAATCATATACTGATATGTTATTATAAGTATGAAACAACCCTATTTCACCATCTATCCATCCTACGGAAAAAGAAATCACCGCGCGTGCGTACGTACGGAATACCGTCTCCACGCCGTGGTGTAATCTATTTTCCACTACCACCTTACATGGATGGGTATAATGGTGTAAAGAATAACTATACATAGTTATTACAACATCATATTGATTCTGATATATTGTATAATCCACTCCAATTCAATTCAATATTTATAGAAATGATATCATCGCTCGTGCGTACGTACGGACTACCGTCTCCACGACGCGATGAGATTCATTCTCCATGTTAACCATTTAAGAATGATTATAATGTACATATAAGAAATAATAATGAAATATATGACATTATAAAGCTACTGGATTTATGTATATATATACATATGTATGTCATCTACTTACTTCCATTTCAAGACAATAAGGAAAGAAAAACAGCGTTCATGCGTACGTACGGACTACCGTCTCCATGAACGGTGTTTTTCATTTTATTTATATATCTATTATATATATATATATATATACTGAATATATATGATATATAAATCATATTTTATATTCTGTAAGTAAGTAAATCATGATATAAGTAATAATGATGTCAAGAACAACAAGTCAAAACACCTAAGATAAATGAAACGATTTTACCCAAAACACTTCTTTAACATGGAATTTACAAAAGAACGGGTAATATAATGTCATAAGTGAACCATATATGATATCATAACAATGAATATGATTCTGGAATAAGTCAATAACATGATTTAAATCATTATACAGGAGGTTCAGACACTTACAAAGCAAGTCAGACCTAAGGTAAGGGAAATATCACAATCTCATTTTTATCCGAGATTGTTTATTCGTAAGTATTTACTGGGGTGTATTTTATCATCCACATCCATATTTCATCAAAATGTAATATTATTTCCATCCACCTACAATTGTTTAAATCCATTTTTACCCTTCGGTGAGTTTTTAGTAATATGTATGAAAGGAATCTTTTTTCGTACGAGGTACTTTTTGACTTTTCCGACAAAAGTACGAAGAATGTTTTTTTAACTTATACGGCATGAATGGATTTTTAAAACATTAAATCCAAGAAGCTTCCTTTACAAGTTTTCAAGTTTATTTTTAATCAACTTATTTTATTTTAAAGTCGTATGACATGTTATTAAAGGAAAAATGTTTTTGAAGAAGAAAGGATATTTTCCTCAAGAATGGAGTTCAAGTGTTTTATCAAAATTATTTTCCATCTAAGATAATAAAGGGTTCTGTTTTTATCCCTATTATTACATTGATTTTGATCATGTTGTGATGGAATTATTTTTATGAATTCCTTTATCTTATATGAATTTATTTATGATGTCATGATGTTTCAAGAATCTCATTTTTGTTACATGTGTTATGCGATGATGTATGTTTTATGATTATGTGGCACACATAAGAAAGGATTCATTATAAGATGGGTGGGACCTATATCTCCCTCCAATGCATTGGGTAAAGATTTTATATCTCATGAGATAGACATGGCTGAAATGGTAGGTTATACCGGTTCAGTGAAACAGGACTGAAACGAGGGTTACTCGATTCAGAAAGGGACTTTGTCCACTAAGATAGTCTTGGCATTAAGTCTTGACTAACAAGAAATGATTCTCTATGATTATGTGTGTATGCCACAAAGTTTCATGTTTTAAGTTATGATTATTGGGATTACATTTCACTTCTATGATTTATCCCATGTTATGATATTATGAGCTCTTTTGCAGGTTAAGATTTCCAAAATCTATGTTCTTATATATATGATGTGATTGATATTTCTTTTGTTTACCCTTAATGAGCATTTGAGCTCACCCTTTTATGTTTTCTTTTCCCCAGGATATAAAGAAAGGTTTTAGGTAAAAAAAAAGGAAGATCTTTATGGGAGATTTTGAAGATCTTTCACCACGATTAGAAGATTATATTCCGAGTTTCCAAAGACACTAAACTATTACGATCCTTGTGTGTGTGTGTTTTTGTTATGTACTAAGTATTCCGCAAAAGTAATGTAAAGTCTATGTACGTCAAGCTACGGGTCTCTACAGTTGGTATCAGAGGAAAGGTTTAGTCAACCTTTGGAAACTAGGATGCGAAAACGTTAGTGAGATCCCTAGAGATATTTCTACGGTATGTCTAGGGATGTCCCTAAGGTTAAGTAGACGTATAAGTTATAGTACTAGAACTACGCTAACGATCATAGAATTAAACCTAAGATGTTAGATATTGAAGGTACTCCCCCTTTATTATGTTGTTTTCCCTAGCATGATTTTTGCCTCTCACACTATTCTTTTTGGGTTTTAGAAAATGGCTGGAAACAAGATGATTCACGATAATAGAGGATATGATGGACAATGGAATGATATTCTTCATAATGAAATGGGATTTGGAAGTCCAAACATAATTATTATGCCGAATCAGCAATCTCATAATATGATCAATAAAGTAAAATTTGGTAAGTTTCCTGACTCGGCTAATAAGAGAAAGATGGAGTTTCATGATGATCATAGAGGAAAGAAAGTTCAATTTCCCCTATGTAAATCATGTGGGAAGAGGCATCAAGGAGAATGTTTCAAGGGAACTGGAAGATGATTTGGGTGTGGAAAAGAAGGACACAAAGCAAGTAAGTGCAAAGGAAAAGGTTCAGTTAACACCATGGATGAGGATAATGGTATTACTACGACATCAAAAATGGTTAAGTGTTTTAAATGTGGAATGTATGGGCATTATGCAAACCAATGTCCTAAGGGAAAGACTCATGAAGAGAATCAGTATGGCCGTATGGGTAGTATTTATGTGGATGATGATGAAGAGACTACAAATGATATGTGAGATGAAAGAATTGTTGAAGCTCGGTTAATGGTTTAAGAATGTAGTGGAATGATTACATGTTTATCATGTGTAATGTTGTATAAGTAATATCATGGTACTATGGAATAAAGAGACATGTAAGGATTGTTACATTGTTGTCTGATTAATGTTACCAGTAACCATGAAAGGTTATTCAGATACTTTTGGAAAGTAGATGATAAGTGCATAATGAAAGGATAATAAGATAATGAGATGTTTGATTGTATTCATGAGCTCATGATTGATATAAGGACTAAGTGATATCATGGTTTGATTATAAAGAATTTTGAGGATTTTGGTATGTAGAAAGTGTTAACGTTTGACTGCATTCTTGTTTTCACCAAGGTTCAATGGGTATTCAAGAGAATACATGATTAAGGACTTTGAATGTTTGGAATGTGACCAACAAGATATATGGGGGATAAATGATGGTATTCACATGCTTGGTTGACGACATTTCAAGTAATCATTTTCTTTTTACTATGAGCTTGGACCGAAGTATTTTAGATAAGCCTAAAGATTGTAATGGATTATGTTAACCGTAATTTAGTTTTGTTTAAGTATAGAACTTCTTTTGATATTATTTATGTGATGTTATAGTAATGTAGTTTTAGAAAAAGGACAACCTGCAGGACGGGCGACAGCCCATCGCGTCGGACAAGGCTGTAGGAATCGAACCCACAACTGAAGTGCGACTGGCCTTTATCACCTACCACTGACCTACATGAAGTCCCTGTTTAGTAGAAACTAGTTTTATTATATTAAGCAGTATGATATATGAAGTATAAGTCCATTTTAGGAACCATATATGATTAATCTCACTATAGATCGAATTATGTATATAAGTTTTGCTAACCTTTTGTTTGAGACAGATGGAATGACCTGTCATTCTGTCACATGATCTGCTAACACATCACGAATAACAAATTCAACTTCATTTCTTTAAGGGATGAAGTGTAAATTGTTCAATTCACGAACAACAGTGAGATTATACCAAAATCAAGTAAGTATTTCTTCTAATTCAAAATTTTCAACTTTAGGGAAATGATATTGAAAACCAAAAATGTTGTCCTAGTGATCTTATATCTGATGAATCAGATGGTACCTTAGATCGTCACAAATTTATGGCTTTGTGATTGCTAGCTTTTCCATAGCCATGTTCTCTACCACTCTCCATCAGAACATGATTGTTAGATTTCTCTTCCATATCCATATTTTCACCTATGTGGAAACCCAGTGATTAGTTTATTTGGGTAACCGTTACGTTTCATACTTTTGTTTTTAAAGATAAGTTTTGGTATTCTTTTTTTACGATGTGGGTTTCTATCAAAGAAACTTTCGAATAGTAAACCATTTATAATCCCGACGAATTTCGAGGGCGAAATTCATTTTAAGGGGGGTAGAATGTAACACCCCGAGATTTTATGAAAAATATTATTTTAATTTCATTAATGTCTTATGTTGTATTCTACACCAAGATTACCTTGCGCTATACGCAACACCGTATTAGCTTGCAGTATACGCAACACTATTCTTGGATCGTGTTACACACAATTTTGATAATAGTTATTCTACGCAACAATGAGTATATATATATATATATTAAATGTATAAATGAAATATGGATGGATTCTGTTATACGAAACAACGAAAGATTCTTTCACAACACACAACCCTGACTTGGCTTGCATTACACGCAATCACGACCTTCCTCGATAGCGTGTGTTGTACGCAATACCGGGTTTTAATAAACAATGTTATATTATTATAATACTGTCATGAACTAGCCGTTATGAATAGTATTAACTAAATTTTGAATTTTATAACATTATTATTCATCTTACACATTTCTAGAACATGGTATAAGAACAAAATAAATTTTTCGGGTAAAATAAGTATTTTTCAAAAAATGCAGTTTTACCGCCTTTTGATGGCGCACCCACTTTAAATATAGTTTTTGACATGTTTATATGTTCAATTTGACAAAATAATATTCTTCTTTTGAATCAGGATGTAAAAATTTACATTAGATATATTTTTGATATTTTTCCGATAACTTTCATATTTTAATGAATAGTAAAAACACGCTATATTTTAATTAAAAACAACTTTTTTCATTGTAATATCTTATGTGGTTAAATTATAATATTGAATGGTTTTAAAGTATATTTAGAATATATTTTTACCACTTAATATAATGTTGGTCATTGGACACAATTTTACAATTAAACCGAACATAAACAAGTGTCAATCTTTTGATAGTTATTATCTCTTAAAAACACGCTTTTTGTTTTGACAGCGGGAATTAATTTTAAATTAATTTCTGCCACTTCTGTGTTTTGAATTTAGAAAAATGGATTCCATATTTGGAATCAGGATGTTCAAATTGTGTAAATAGGTAACTTTTATTTTTAGACATTTTGAATAATTACTGCGGTAAATATTTTATTTACCATGGTTAAGGGTAAATCCGGTAAATAAGGGTTAAAAATAATATTATAATAATATTAAATTACCCTAAAATGTGTCCTAACCCTATTGGTTGATACATGGTCGACCATGGGCATCTTTGGGTCGATTTTGGGACCCCATTGATCCACTTGTAAGTGATAATGACACTTTATTTTAATTAAGTTAAAATGAATACAAAATTGACACAAGCATATATCTTTTAGAAAAACAATTGTTACATAGGGTTATATATGTTTGATTTTAGATTATAAATATTCATTAGAAAGATAAAAAGATTTCCTACATAATGTTATTTTATTTGTAATTTTTAGACTTTAAATAATTCAATTTATTTATGACACAATGATGATGCAGTAATTATCTTATTAATGAAATATTGACATAATTGATGTTATAAACACCAAAATAAATGTAATTTGAGACTGTTTATGAATTCCAATAATTTTATAGGTTACTATGATATATTAATGTTGATTTAATTAACTTGCTTCGAACATTTAATTCTGTTATGACTTTCACAAAAATCATATATCAAATAGTGTCAAAATTGACACAAAATAGTTTTTAAATCAAATATTATATTATTAATTGTTATTTTATTCCTAAAAATCTAAGGTTCTGCCAAATGACTTAGATAAGGATATATATATTAATAATAAACAATTTGGGGTTCTTTTGGCATGTTATAGTAAGTGTATTAACCATATAGTGAAAGAAAACAAAAAGACACGGTAAAAGTTAAATTATTTAACTTGGAGTTAAATCTAATTGATAAGGTTAAAATAATATCCTAAACTTGTCTAAATTCTATTGGTTGATAGTATTTCGACCCATCCCTAACTTATCTTCGAAATAAGACCCTTTGGAACCATTATAAACCGATTTTTACTTTAATATAAAATAATATTTTGAGATATTCCTAAGGTGCCCCTCTCCTCCCTTATAAAAGGACACCTCCTCCCCCTCCTCCTCACACCAATTTGAGCACTCAAGCTCGTCCAACCCCTGAAAAAATCCCTTCTCCACTTCCCTAGCAACATCCTAGAGGTTCTGGTCTTCCTCAAAGACCAATTTTAGTGCCCTAAGAGGAGGTCTCAAAGAGGCGCTTCAAAGAAGAGGTAATTACCGTTACCAATTCTTTCATCTTTATTTCTTCTTCCACTTCTTCTTCTTAGGTTGTTTCATTATGAAGTAATAACATCAGTATCACTCATATACTGATATGTTATTCTAAGTATGAAACAACCCTATTTCACCATCTATCCATCCTACGGAAAAAGAAATCACCGCGCGTTCGTACGTACGGAATACCGTCTCCACGCTGTGGTGTAATCTATTTTCCACTACCACCTTACATGGATGGGTATAATGGTGTAAAGAATAACTATACATAGTTATTACAACATCATATTGATTATAATATATTGTATAATCCACTCCAATTCAATTCAATATTTATAGAAATGATATCATCGATCGTGCGTACGTACGGACTACCGTCTCCACGACGCGATGAGATTCATTCTCCATGTTAACCATTTAAGAATGATTATAATGTACATATAAGAAATAATAATGAAATATATGACATTATAAAGCTACTGGATTTATGTATATATATACATATGTATGTCATCTACTTACTTCCATTTCAAGACAATAAGGAAAGAAAAACAGTGTTCATGCGTACGTACGGACTACCGTCTCCATGAACGGTGTTTTTCATTTTATTTATATATCTATTATATATATATATATACTGAATATATATGATATATAAATCATATTTTATATTCTGGAAGTAAGTAAATCATGATATAAGTAATAATGATGTCAAGAACAACAAGTCAAAACACCTAAGATAAATGAAACGATTTTACCCAAAACACTTCTTTAACATGGAATTTACAAAAGAACGGGTAATATAATGTCATAAGTGAACCATATATGATATCATAACAATGAATATGAATCTGGAATAAGTCAATAACATGATTTAAATCATTATACAGGAGGTTCGGACACTTACAAAGCAAGTCAGACCTAAGGTAAGGGAAATATCACAATCTCATTTTTATCCGAGATTGTTTATTCGTAAGTATTTACTGGGGTGTATTTTATCATCCACATCCATATTTCATCAAAATGTAATATTATTTCCATCCACCTACAATTGTTTAAATCCATTTTTACCCTTCGGTGAGTTTTTAGTAATATGTATGAAAGGAATCTTTTTTCGTACGAGGTACTTTTTGACTTTTCCGACAAAAGTACGAAGAATGTTTTTTTTAACTTATACGGCATGAATGGATTTTTAAAACATTAAATCCAAGAAGATTCCTTTACAAGTTTTCAAGTTTATTTTTAATCAACTTATTTTATTTGAAAGTCGTATGACATGTTATTAAAGGAAAAATGTTTTTGAAGAAGAAAGGATATTTTCCTCAAGAATGGAGTTCAAGTGTTTTATCAAAATTATTTTCCATCTAAGATAATAAAGGGTTCTGTTTTTATCCCTATTATTACATTGATTTTGATCATGTTGTGATGGAATTATTTTTATGAATTCCTTTATCTTATATGAATTTATTTATGATGTCATGATGTTTCAAGAATCTCATTTTTGTTACATGTGTTATGCGATGATGTATGTTTTATGATTATGTGGCACACATAAGAAAGGATTCATTATAAGATGGGTGGGACCTATATCTCCCTCCAATGCATTGGGTAAAGATTTTATATCTCATGAGATAGACATGGCTGAAATGGTAGGTTATACCGGTTCAGTGAAACAGGACTGAAACGAGGGTTACTCGATTCAGAAAGGGACTTTGTCCACTAAGATAGTCTTGGCATTAAGTCTTGACTAACAAGAAATGATTCTCTATGATTATGTGTGTATGCCACAAAGTTTCATGTTTTAAGTTATGATTATTGGGATTACATTTCACTTCTATGATTTATCCCATGTTATGATATTATGAGCTCTTTTGCAGGTTAAGATTTCCAAAATCTATGTTCTTATATATATGATGTGATTGATATTTCTTTTGTTTACCCTTACTGAGCATTTGAGCTCGCCCTTTTATGTTTTCTTTTCCCCAGGATATAAAGAAAGGTTTTAGGTAAAAAAAAGGAAGATCTTTATGGGAGATTTTGAAGATCTTTCACCACGATTAGAAGATTATATTCCGAGTTTCCAAAGACACTAAACTATTACGATCCTTGTGTGTGTGTGTTTTTGTTATGTACTAAGTATTCCGCAAAAGTAATGTAAAGTCTATGTACGTCAAGCTACGGGTCTCTACAGTTGGTATCAGAGGAAAGGTTTAGTCAACCTTTGGAAACTAGGATGCGAAAACGTTAGTGAGATCCCTAGAGATATTTCTACGGTATGTCTAGGGATGTCCCTAAGGTTAAGTAGACGTATAAGTTATAGTACTAGAACTACGCTAACGATCATAGAATTAAACCTAAGATGTTAGATATTTAAGGTACTCCCCCTTTATTATGTTGTTTTCCCTAGCATGATTTTTGCCTCTCACACTATTCTTTTTGGGTTTTAGAAAATGGCTGGAAACAAGATGATTCACGATAATAGAGGATATGATGGACAATGGAATGATATTCTTCATAATGAAATGGGATTTGGAAGTCCAAACATAATTATTATGCCGAATCAGCAATCTCATAATATGATCAATAAAGTAAAATTTGGTAGGTTTCCTGACTCGGCTAATAAGAGAAAGATGGAGTTTCATGATGATCATAGAGGAAAGAAAGTTCAATTTCCCCTATGTAAATCATGTGGGAAGAGGCATCAAGGAGAATGTTTCAAGGGAACTGGAAGATGCTTTGGGTGTGGAAAAGAAGGACACAAATCAAGTAAGTTCAAAGGAAAAGGTTCAGTTAACACCATGGATGAGGATAATGGTATTACTACGACATCAAAAATGGTTAAGTGTTTTAAATGTGGAATGTATGGGCATTATGCAAACCAATGTCCTAAGGGAAAGACTCATGAAGAGAATCAGTATGGCCGTATGGGTAGTATTTATGTGGATGATGATGAAGAGACTACAAATGATATGTGAGATGAAAGAATTTTTGAAGCTCGGTTAATGGTTTAAGAATGTAGTGGAATGATTACATGTTTATCATGTGTAATGTTGTATAAGTAATATCATGGTACTATGGAATAAAGAGACATGTAAGGATTGTTACATTGTTGTCTGATTAATGTTACCAGTAACCATGAAAGGTTATTCAGATACTTTTGGAAAGTAGATGATAAGTTCATAATGAAAGGATAATAAGATAATGAGATGTTTGATTGTATTCATGAGCTCATGATTGATATAAGGACTAAGTGATATCATGGTTTGATTATAAAGAATTTTGATGATTTTGGTATGTGGAAAGTGTTAACGTTTGACTGCATTCATGTTTTCACCAAGGTTCAATGGGTATTCAAGAGAATACATGATTAAGGACTTTGAATGTTTGGAATGTGACCAACAAGATATATGGGGGATAAATGATGGTATTCACATGCTTGGTTGACGACATTTCAAGTAATCATTTTCTTTTTACTATGAGCTTGGACCGAAGTATTTTAGATAAGCCTAAAGATTGTAATGGATTATGTTAACCATAAGTTAGTATTGTTTAAGTATATAACTTCTTTTGATATTATTTATGTGATGTTATAGTAATGTAGTTTTAGAAAAAGGACAACCTGCAGGACGGGCGACAGCCCATCGCGTCGGACAAGGATGTAGGAATCGAACCCACAACCGAAGTGTGACTGGCCTTTATCGCCTACCACTGACCTACAGGAAGTCCCTGTTTAGTAGAAACTAGTTTTATTATATTAAGCAGTATGATATATGAAGTATAAGTCCATTTTAGGAACCATATATGATTAATCTCACTATAGATCGACTTATGTATATAAGTTTTGCTAACCTTTTGTTTGAGACAGATGGAATGACCTGTCATTCTGTCACATGATCTGCTAACACATCACGAATAACAAATTCAACTTCATTTCTTTAAGGGATGAAGTGTAAATTGTTCAATTCACGAACAACAGTGAGATTATACCAAAATCAAGTAAGTATTTCTTCTAATTCAAATTTTTCAACTTTAGGGAAATGATATTGAAAACCAAAAATGTTGTCCTAGTGATCTTATATCTGATAAATCAGATGGTACCTTAGATCGTCACAAATTTATGGCTTTGTGATTGCTAGCTTTTCCATAGCCATGTTCTCTACCACTCTCCATCAGAACATGATTGTTAGATTTCTCTTCCATATCCTTATTTTCACCTATGTGGAAACCCAGTGATTAGTTTATTTGGGTAACCGTTATGTTTCATACTTTTGTTTTTAAAGATAAGTTTTGGTATTCTTTTTTTACGATGTGGGTTTCTATCAAAGAAACTTTCGAATAGTAAACCATTTATAATCCCGACGAATTTCGAGGGCGAAATTCATTTTAAGGGGGGTAGAATGTAACACCCCGAGATTTTATGAAAAATATTATTTTAATTTCATTAATGTCTTATGTTGTATTCTACACCAAGATTACCTTGCGCTATACGCAACACCGTATTAGCTTGCAGTATACGCAACACTATTCTTGGATCGTGTTACACACAATTTTGATAATAGTTATTCTACGCAACAATGAGTATATATATATATATATATATTAAATGTATAAATGAAATATGGATGGATTCTGTTATACGAAACAACGAAGGATTCTTTCACAACACGCAACCCTGACTTGGCTTGCATTACACGCAATCACGACCTTCCTCGATAGCGTGTGTTGTACGCAATACCGGGTTTTAATAAACAATGTTATATCATTATAATATTGTCATGAACTAGCCATTATGAATAGTATTAACTAAATTTTAAATTTTATAACATTATTATTCATCTTACACATTTCTAGAACATGGTATAAGAACAAAATAAATTTTTCGTGTAAAATAAGTATTTTTCAAAAAATGCAGTTTTACCGCCTTTTGATGGCGCACCCACTTTAAATATAGTTTTTGACATGTTTATATGTTCAATTTGACAAAATAATATTCTTCTTTTGAATCAGTATGTAAAAATTTACATTAGATAAATTTTTGATATTTTTCCGATAACTTTCATATTTTAATGAATAGTAAAAACACGCTATATTTTAATTAAAAACAACTTTTTTCATTGTAATATCTTATGTGGTTAAATTATAATATTGAATGGTTTTAAAGTATATTTAGAATATATTTTTACCACTTAATATAATGTTGGTCATTGGACACAATTTTACAACTAAACCGAACATAAACAAGTGTCAATCTTTTGATAGTTATTATCTCTTAAAAACACGCTTTTTGTTTTGACAGCGGGAATTAATTTTAAATTAATTTCTGCCACTTCTGTGTTTTGAATTTAGAAAAATGGATTCCATATTTGGAATCAGGATGTTCAAATTATGTAAATAGGTAACTTTTATTTTTAGACATTTTGAATAATTACTGCGGTAAATATTTTATTTACCATGGTTAAGGGTAAATCCGGTAAATAAGGGTTAAAAATAACATTATAATAATATTAAATTACCCTAAAACGTGTCCTAACCCTATTGGTTGATACATGGTCGACCATGGGCATCTTTGGGTCGATTTTGGGACCCCATTGATCCACTTGTAAGTGATAATGACACTTTATTTTAATTAAGTTAAAATGAATACAAAATTGACACAAGCATATATCTTTTAGAAAAAAAATTGTTACATAGGGTTATATATGTTGGATTTTAGATTATAAATATTAATTAGAAAGATAAAAAGATTTCCTACATAATGGTATTTTATTTGTAATTTTTAGACTTTAAATAATTCAATTTATTTATGACACAATGATGATGCAGTAATTATCTTATTAATGAAATATTGACATAATTGATGTTATAAACACCAAAATAAATGTAATTTGAGACTGTTTATGAATTCCACTAATTTTCTAGGTTACTATGATATATTAATGTTGATTTAATTAACTTTATTCGAACATTTAATTCTGTTATGACTTTCACAAAAATCATATATCAAATAGTGTCAAAATTGACACAAAATAGTTTTTAAATCAAATATTATATTATTAATTGTTATTTTATTCCTAAAAATCTAAGGTTCGGCCAAATTACTTAGATAAGGATATATATATTAATAATAAACAATTTGGGGTTCGTTTGGCATGTTATAGTAAGTGTATTAACCATATAGTGAAAGAAAACAAAAAGACACGGTAAAAGTTAAATTATTTAACTTGGAGTTAAATCTAATTGATAAGGTTAAAATAATATCCTAAACTTGTCTAAATTCTATTGGTTGATAGGATGTCGACCCATCCCCACCTTATCTTCGAAATAAGACCCTTTGGAACCATTATAAACCGATTTTGACTTTAATATAAAATAATATTTTGAGATATTCCTAAGGTGCCCCTCTCCTCCCTTATAAAAGGACACCTCCTACCCCTCCTCCTCAAACCAATTTGAGCACTCAAGCTCGGCCAACCCCTGAATAAATCCATTCTCCACTTCCCTAGCAACATCCTAGAGGTTCTGGTCTTCCTCAAAGACCAATTTTAGTGCCCTAAGAGGAGGTCTCAAAGAGGCGCTTCAAAGAAGAGGTAATTACCGTTACCAATTCTTTCATCTTTATTTCTTCTTCCACTTCTTCTTCTTAGGTTGTTTCATTATGAAGTAATAACATCAGTATCACTCATATACTGATATGTTATTATAAGTATGAAACAACCCTATTTCACCATCTATCCATCCTACGGAAAAAGAAATCACCGCGCGTGCGTACGTACGGAATACCGTCTCCACGCCGTGGTGTAATCTATTTTCCACTACCACCTTACATGGATGGGTATAATGGTGTAAAGAATAACTATACATAGTTATTACAACATCATATTGATTCTGATATATTGTATAATCCACTCCAATTCAATTCAATATTTATAGAAATGATATCATCGCTCGTGCGTACGTACGGACTACCGTCTCCACGACGCGATGAGATTCATTCTCCATGTTAACCATTTAAGAATGATTATAATGTACATATAAGAAATAATAATGAAATATATGACATTATAAAGCTACTGGATTTATGTATATATATACATATGTATGTCATCTACTTACTTCCATTTCAAGACAATAAGGAAAGAAAAACAGCGTTCATGCGTACGTACGGACTACCGTCTCCATGAACGGTGTTTTTCATTTTATTTATATATCTATTATATATATATATATATACTGAATATATATGATATATAAATCATATTTTATATTCTGGAAGTAAGTAAATCATGATATAAGTAATAATTATGTCAAGAACAACAAGTCAAAACACCTAAGATAAATGAAACGATTTTACCCAAAACGCTTCTTTAACATGGAATTTACAAAAGAACGGGTAATATAACGTCATAAGTGAACCATATATGATATCATAACAATGAATATGATTCTGGAATAAGTCAATAACATGATTTAAATCATTATACAGGAGGTTCGGACACTTACAAAGCAAGTCAGACCTAAGGTAAGGGAAATATCACAATCTCATTTTTATCCGAGATTGTTTATTCGTAAGTATTTACTGGGGTGTATTTTATCATCCACATCCATATTTCATCAAAATGTAATATTATTTCCATCCACCTAAAATTTTTTAAATCCATTTTTACCCTTCGGTGAGTTTTTAGTAATATGTATGAAAGGAATCTTTTTTCGTACGAGGTACTTTTTGACTTTTCCGACAAAAGTACGAAGAATGTTTTTTTAACTTATACGGCATGAATGGATTTTTAAAAAATTAAATCCAAGAAGCTTCCTTTACAAGTTTTCAAGTTTATTTTTAATCAACTTCTTTTATTTTAAAGTCGTATGACATGTTATTAAAGGAAAAATGTTTTTGAAGAAGAAAGGATATTTTCCTCAAGAATGGAGTTCAAGTGTTTTATCAAAATTATTTTCCATCTAAGATAATAAAGGGTTATGTTTTTATCCCTATTATTACATTGATTTTGATCATGTTGTGATGGAATTATTTTTATGAATTCCTTTATCTTATATGAATTTATTTATGATGTCATGATGTTTCAAGAATCTCATTTTTGTTACATGTGTTATGCGATGATGTATGTTTTATGATTATGTGGCACACATAAGAAAGGATTCATTATAATATGGGTGGGACCTATATCTCCCTCCAATGCATTGGGTAAAGATTTTATATCTCATGAGATAGACATGGCTGAAATGGTAGGTTATACCGGTTCAGTGAAACAGGACTGAAACGAGGGTTACTCGATTCAGAAAGGGACTTTGTCCACTAAGATAGTCTTGGCATTAAGTCTTGACTAACAAGAAATGATTCTCTATGATTATGTGTGTATGCCACAAAGTTTCATGTTTTAAGTTATGATTATTGGGATTACATTTCACTTCTATGATTTATCCCATGTTATGATATTATGAGCTCTTTTGCAGGTTAAGATTTCCAAAATCTATGTTCTTATATATATGATGTTATTGATATTTCTTTTGTTTACCCTTACTGAGCATTTGAGCTCACCCTTTTATGTTTTCTTTTCCCCAGGATATAAAGAAAGGTTTTAGGTAAAAAAAAGGAAGATCTTTATGGGAGATTTTGAAGATCTTTCACCACGATTAGAAGATTATATTCCGAGTTTCCAAAGACACTAAACTATTACGATCCTTGTGTGTGTGTGTTTTTGTTATGTACTAAGTATTCCGCAAAAGTAATGTAAATTCTATGTACGTCAAGCTACGGGTCTCTACATCAACGACCACTTGTTTCCTCTTGTCAGTTTTCACTACTGATTCCTCATCAGGAGATTCATGCTCACTTCCGAATAACTGTACAATTTTATCTTCATCATCCTTTTCCTTCTCAACTCTAGCTTCAATATCCTCAGGAAGAATAAAGTCATGATTGTGACACTATTCCTCAGATGTCTTGTTGACTTCCTCATCACCCTTATTATCTTCTATAGGTGTAAAAAGTTTAAAAGATCCAGATAGAGAAGTCCAAAGTGAAAATTTCTCAGAAGCACTTCCCCTTTCTTGAAAGTCTTCTACTTGCTTTAGCAAATCAGCTGTCTTTTCAGATCTTTGAGCTTCCTGGACTTCTTCCATAGCTTCCTTCTCAACTTCCTTCTCTTTGGCTTTTTCAGGAGACATGAACTTCTTTCCCGGAGTCTCAGGAAATTGTTCTACTATGAAGGTTTTCGGTATGGGTATTTGTTCTCATGCAAACTCAGTGGCCTTCAAAAGTGATTGGACAATCATTTCCTCAAACATCTTCTTGTTCAACTTCTTTTCTATGGATTGATTTTCTAGATCATCAGCAGCCTTTTCTTTCAAGGACATAGCCTCAGCAGGATGCAAACCGAACTGTGGCTCCCCTGCTTTTCAATTCTTCTTATCCACCCTCCATTTTGCTACAACTTCATATGGGTTGGCCTTTTGCTTCTTTGGTTTAGGAGGTGTGGATTAAGGTTCTTTAGATTTGGGGGTTTTATCTTCTGCTTCCACTTCTTTCAACTTCCTTTTCTTTCCAAATTTCTTTGATGGTTCATCTTTTTCAACATTTTTCGGAATAGCTTCTTCCTCTTCCTCAGGTAGATCCTAAAATTCTCTTGACTCCTTATAGAAACCAACCTTAATACTTTTTAGGGTATCATCACTGATAAGAATTACTTTACAATTTCTTTCCTTGGAACTGTAGGGACTCTTGAAGGATTTGAGACACAGAACTATCAGTTTGGAAAGTAAGGGTAGATACATGATAATCTGTACTCTTAAATTCCCATTTTGATATTCTCAATCGTAATGAGGATATCTCTCATAAGATTGACCTTACTTAGATTTACAAAAAATTCCAGGATACACATGTCACTTTTCTTAAGGATGTCCTTATCACCCTTCCTCGGTACGATGATACCTTACAACAATAACTGTAGAATCCGATTTTTGGTAGATAGATGGACAATCTTGGATGTCTTGACATCTTTGAGCCCAAGGCATTCCATATCCATTGCCTTAACAAAAATTCCTTGAACCTCTGGAAGCTTGTTTAAATAGAATTCAGCTTCACCTTCATATGAGAGACCTACCAAGCTCACAGCCTTGGTGTAAGAGAGTTTATATGTCTTTCCATAACTCTTGAATGAGATTTTTTCTCTACCCTCTTCCTTAAAGAAGCAAACAGATTCATATAATTCAATGAGAAGATCCATATAGAATACATCTTGAGCTGCTGTCTTAGAAATAGCTACACTTTCTCACCCATTGAGATTTATGTTCTTGGAAATAATGGAGTCATACTTGTTGAAAAAGTTTTGGTGTACCAACCTCTCCCTATATATTTTACACTCCGGAATCGGCTTAACTGTAGACATATCCTAAGAAGGAGATTTTGAAAGCATTCGGACTATAGAACTTCTGAAGAATTATAAATGGCTTATTGTAGAGAGGCAGAGCATCGAGACACAAAATCTTGATAACCGATGTGGGAAAACCCTTCGAGGGTCCCTTATATAGGCGATGGAGGTGACCTTTCAACTTCTAATTTGAATCTAACGGTTGGGAAACCTTCTGATCTGATCTAACGGTTGATATGATAGCCACAAAGAAAAATTTGGCTAAATCCAATATTTTAAGGTTTTAAAATGGAATCAATTGGATTTAAGGAAACTTGAATCTGAGAAATTTTAAAAACAAAAGAAACTACCCACAATTAAAAGTGATTATGAAAACATAGGAATGAAAATCATACCATTCGGATTGCTAGTAAAATTATTCCTACTGAGGAATATTCTTCTTGAAGAACATTAGATTCCAAAAACAACTTCAATACAAAAGAAGACACATCACTACAAAAATTTCAAATCCGAATGTTTCCATTTAGAAAATTTCATGTCTGAATATTTTCATTACGAAAATTTCAAGTCCGAATATTTTCATTACAAAAATCTCAGGTTTGAATATTTTCATTTTGAAAATTTCAGGTCCGAATATTTTAATTACGAAAACTTCGGGTTTGATGATTTTTCATTATGAAAATATCAAGTCCAAATATTTTCATTACGAAAAAATATGAAAACTTCATTACAATTTTTTTTGAAAAACTTCATTACAAAATTTTTTGAAAAACCAACTACGAAAATTTCATTATGAAAAATTTGAAAAACCGACTACGAATTTTTTTGAAAAACCTTAATAACATATGTACTCCCCCTATGAAAAGGAGTTTATTTCTGTAAGGATATTTTTTTAACAGAAAGTTAATTGTGGAAGATTACCTCACGGTTATCATTCTTAACTTCTGTTTAATATATTCAAATCTATCATAAGGTAATGATTTTTTGAAAATGTCTACATGTTGATCTTGAGTTCCGATAAACTGAAGAATGATATCTCCTTTTTGTGTGTGATCCCTAAGAAAGTGATGCCTAATATCTATGTGCTTTTCACGAGAGTGATGTGCAGGGTTTTTACTAAGGGAAATGGCACTTGTGTTATCAAACATAATTTTAGTCTTAGTAAAATTCAAGCCATAGTCTGTGAGTGTGTGTTACATCCACAATACTCGAGCATAACAACTTCTAGCTGCTACATATTCAGCTTCAGTAGTGGAATGTGCTACAGAGTGTTGCTTATTGCAAGACCAAGACACTAATGAATCTCCTAAGAAATGAAAAGTTCCGGATGTACTCTTTCTATCCATTCTACATCCACCAAAGTCAGCATCTAAAAGACTTTTTAAAACAAAATCATTTCCAGAATTATAAAACAGTCCTAAATCCATGGTTCCCATTAAGTAGAGAAAAATTCTTTTCACTGCCTTTAAATGAGATTCCTTAGGATTGGATTGATATCTTGCACATAAGCATACTGAAAACATTAAGTCTGTACAACGAGCTGTCAAATAAATTAGACTTCATATCATACCTCTAAAAGATGTTTGATCTACTGTTTTCCCAGATTAATCAAGATCAAGTGTGTTTGAGGTACCAATAGGAGTACTTATACTCTTAGTGTTGTCATATCCATAATTTTTAAGAATATATTTAATATACTTGTATTGGGATATATAGATTCCTTCTGGTTTTTGGGAAATTTGAAAACCAAGGAAACATGTTAACTCACCCATCATACTCATTTCAAACTCAAATTTCATTAGATCTGCAAAGGAATCAGTTAAAGATTGCTGAGTTGAACCATATATAATGTCATCAACATAAATTTGAATAATCAAAACATTTATCTTATCTTTCTTAATAAAAAGGGTTGGATATTCATTTCCCTTTACATAGTTATTTTGAATAAAAAATCCTATAATTCTATCAAACCAAGATCAAGGGGCTTGTTTAAGTCCATACAGAGCTTTGGTAAGTCTAAAAACATTATCAGGGTGTTTTGTATCTTCAAATCTTGGAGGTTGTTAAAAAAACGTCCTCTTGAACATAACCATTAAGAAAAACACATTTCACATTCATTTGAAAAATTATAATGTTGAAGAATGCTGCAAAGGCATGTAAAATACGAATAGATTCAAGTCTAGCTACTGGAGAATAGGTTTCTTCATAGTCTATTCCTTCTTGTTGATTATAGCCTTTAGCAACTGATCTAGCTTTATTTCTAACGATGATTCCATTTTCATCAAACTTATTTCTAAAGACCCATTTTACACCAATAATACAGGTTTCCTTAGGTCTTTCAACCAAGGTCCAGACTAAATTCTTTTGGAATTAATTTAGTTCATCTTGCATGGCTTTGATCTAATCATCATCACCTAAAGCTTCATCAATGATTTTTTGTTCTCATTGTGAAATGAATGCTATATGTTATACTTCTTTTCTTAAAGAAACTCCAGTCCTTATAGGTTGATTGACATCACCAATTATACTATCACTGGGATGGTTCTTTAGAAACAACTGGTTTGGGTTTTGTAGAACATGTTCATCAACATAGGGTAGGAAATCTTATAGGGTAAATGTTTCAGTAGTATCTTCTTGAACATTTCCCTTATCAGAAGGATTTTCTATCAAAGGTTGATAATAAGTATTTTAAAACACATCTGAGGATGTAGGTTGGGGTTGTTTAAAAACAAAAGGACCAGTTTCATTAAATTTAACATGTACGGTCTCTTCAACAGTACACGTGTTTTTATTGAAAACTCTATATGCCATAGAAGTTAGGGAGTAGGCTAAGAAAATCCCTTCATCAGATTTTGGTGCGAAATTATGTATATTATATTTAGTATTCAGAATGAATACCTTGCATCCAAAAACCTTAAAGAATTAATGTCTAGGTTTTCTACCATTCCATAACTCATAATGAGTTTTATTAAGAAACGGTCTAATCAAAACACGATTTATAGTATAACAAGCAGTACTTATAGCTTCAGCCCAACAATGATTAGCAATAGAATACTCACTCAACATGGTTATAGTTATTTCTTGATGAATTATATTTCTTCTTTCAAAAACACCATTCTATTGTGGTGTTCTTGGTGCTGAGATGTTGTGATTAATACCTTTCCTACTACAAAAAGTTTCAAAATCAGAATTTTGAAATTCTCCTCCAAGATCACTATGAATGGTTTTCAATGGAAGGATTTTCTCATTTTTAACTTGGGCTCTAAAACATTTGAAAAAAGAGAAGGCTTCATACTTCTTTTCTAGAAAATAGACCCTCATAAATCTAGTGTAATCATCAACTAAGACAAATACATAATACTTACCCCCAATTCATCCAGTTTGTGTTGGACCAAAAAGATCCATATGCACTAGTTGTAATGAATCAGTAGTTGAGACTTCACCGTCTGATTTAAAACATGATTTATGTCGCATTCCATATTGACAAGGGTCAAAAACTTTTGAAGAATCAAATCTAAGCTTCGGTAGATCCTTAACTAGTCCTTTTTAGAGAGTTTTCATAAGTTCCTAAGGTTACATTTACCTAAACATTTATTTCATAATCAAGAATGATCTTCTATTAACCTAAGGAAAGGTAAGTCTTGGCTCCTAAGGTCTTCTAAGTTTAGTGTGTAAACATTCTCTTGCCTATTGGCAGAAATAATAAATTATTCCTTGGAATTTTGTACTAATCACTTATCATTCCTAAAATTCACAAGGTAGCCTTCATCACATAATTGTCTTGTGCTAATGAGGTTGTTATTAAGGCCTTTAACAAATAAAACATTTCAAAAAAATGTTTTTCCATGAAGAATGAAGTTACCTATACCAATAATTTCTCCCTGAGCATTATTTCCGAAAGTTAATTTTCCTCCTTTCATCTTGATAATCTTTTCAAAATAGTTTCTGTTACTAGTCATATGTCGAGAACATCCACTATCCATGTACCATGTATTTCTATTGGTACTTTTCCTATTTTCCCAAAAATAAGAAAAAGTTAGATTTTCGGAATCCAAAATTTCTTGGATGTGGAATTGTTAGATAAAAAAATTTTGGGTATCCACATATGTTTATAAAAATAAGCTTTATGAAACCCAAGATATTTAACTCTATTCTAGGAGAAATTTTTCTTCCAATGCCCAGCACTTTGACATTTAGTGCAAAAAGGGGCTCTAGAAGGAACACAATATTTGTTTTTGAAAAATGGTTTTTGGTGAGTATAACCTACTCCAGTAGTGTTTCCTTAAGGTTTAATTTGAGAATACATCTTGTCAAAATTTTCCTTCCCAGAGGTAAATTTTCCAAGAAGCTTCTTAAGAGAAAATATTTCAGATTTCAGTCTGATGACTAAATTCCAATCTTCATGAATCATTTCCTTAGAATTATAATTTTCCTCAAAAAATTTATCTATCAAATAGCATTCTGAAGATCATTAGGAAGTTCTTCTTTAAAATAATTTACATTCTCAAGGTCTTTAGAAAGTTTTTCTAAAAGATCATCTTTATCTCTAAGATCTCTAGAAAGATCTGAAATTTCTTTTGTAAGAATTTCTTCCCTAGTATTTGCCTTGTCTAATTTCATTGAAATCTAACAATTTTTTTCTTCAAGTAACTTGGAAAATATAGAAACTTGTTTATATGAAGGTGTTTCTTCATTTTCTGAGGATGAAGTATCTTCATTAGAAGTACTATTTTCGGAATATTAATTCTTATCAAGATATAAATTTGTTAAAGCCTCGGAAAAGTGTAACTTGTGCATAAGACATGTATTGGGGAAATAAGTAGTAGCAATGAATCCCATATTCTTCTGTGTTGATGAATCATATTCAGAAGATTCACTTTTTGAAGAATCTCCACAGCTAGCACTCCAAGTATCATTAGCTTTAATGATTTTATTGTACTTTGAATGATATAATTTCTCCTTATTCCTTTCTAAATTCCTTTCCTTATTTTCCTTCTTTTTCAACAAGGGAAAATCTGGTCTGATATGACCTGTTCTTTTACATTCATAACACATAACTTCTCCATCTTTCTTATCACTATAGTCTTTCTTCTTGTATTTATTCTGATGGTTCCGTTGAGCTACAATATTGTTCATTCTCCGAGAAAGATTAGCTAATTCATTGTCAGACTTTTCTGTGTCACTAGATTTTGACTGAATAATGACTTTCGTTGTCTTTGATCTAGTTACTCTTTTTGGGGTCTTGGATTTCATATGTTTAAAAGTTGTTTTCAAAGAAACTCCTCCATTCCCATTTTTCTTCTTGACATTTTTAACATCTCTTTTCATTCTGGTTTCATGCTGAAGAAGAGTTCCAAACAACACATCTAAGGAAATCTGAGTGACCTTCCTATTCTCATCAATAGCTGTCATATTTGACTCCCATTAATTTGGAATGATATCTATGATCTTGTCCACAAGAGCCTCATCGTCCAATCTTATTTCACCCATATATTTTAATCTATTCATGATAGTCATAAACCTTTGCTGAAATTTGCTTATAGGTTCTCCATACGGAAAGATAAAACTATGGTATTCATCTCTCAACATATCACTTATTGTCTCTATGACTTTAGATGTACCAAAATGTGTAACATCAAATTTCTTCCAGATACTGTTTGCAGATTCACCCAAAGATATTTCACTATAGATGTTCCTAGTCGTGGAACATAACAAAGTATTTCTGACTCTTAAATTTGATTGATTTTTTTATTTCTCATGATTCGTATAGGTTCTCAAATCCTTATCCAGAATCTTATAATACCCAGTCAGCATTAGCTAGTTATCAACACTAGTATAGATAAAAAAAGACTTCATCATATATCTCCAGTATTCATAATCATTTCCATCGAAAACAGGAGGTCTGGTAGGGTTTAGGTTATCAATAGAACCAACATTTAAACCTTTCATCCATAAGATAATCTTTGGCACAAAAAACTTGTTAGTAGTATAAGTCTTTAAACAAGTGAAAATATCCTAATAATGGGAAAAATATATTTAAGCAAGAATGAATCCGAACTATATGATTCTGAATAAACAGATTCCAAAAAATATGAATCCGGAAGTTCAAATACGAAAATTCAATTCCAGAAATTATGAGATGAAAAAAAATCTCTTCTGAATCAAATCATGAGACTAATTAAGATTGCACCAAATGATATGATACCAATTGTGAGATGGTATGTGATTATGATATACTCTATAATACCAAATGTAGGATCGAATATGTAAACATGGTATTCTCAAATAAAAGAGGGGGGGTGAATTTTACACTTAAAAAATTCTTTAGGAACTTTTAAAGATAATTATGTTTAACAGGGTTAAACAAGATAATTCACAAGACCTCTAAGTTCTAATAACTTGATTGTTTTCAGAAGAGTGATTCCGAAAATGAAACTTAAAAAAAGTTTACAAAGATCAAGATTCTACCTTAAAGTGTATAGAATCTAACTAAATCAATGTACAAGTGTAAGGAAGTATAAGAAAGTATACCAAAATTATGAAGCATTATGATAGCTCGGAATGGGAATCAGCCACTACGGAGGAAGATTTCTATCATGGGTGTGGCGACAGGTATGGTTCTAATGGATTCTAGTTGTTGTTTTTGTACTGGTGTTCTTCTGTACTAAACTTTTCTTTTATTTGAATAAATGGTCGGGGGTTAGACTCTGATGGAATTTCTGGATATACTTTCCTCAAAAATACAAATTAAGAGGAAAACATGTAACAAAAACAATTAATAATTAGTAAATATTTTAACCCAAAGAGAAGGGTATCCAACAACCTTGGATAAAGGTCCCTTGATTTATACATAATAGAAATTCCGTCTTACCCACACTTGGGTAAGCCCTCGATACGAAGATCGGATTATTTCTTGCTATCCCCACAAGACCTCAACTATCAGGTAGTCAACACCTCTGTATTCCTCAGAAAGGAAGCCCTCAACTTTAAGGTAGTCATCACCTCTATCTTCCTATCCCTAGAAGCCCTCGATTATACACAGCAACAATCGGAGTCGTACGAAGTAAAACTGAACTAGGGGTTCAGTACGCACCACGCACAAGAGTTTATAAGAGCCTCTCTCTCTAGAAATCACTTCAACAACATGTAAGCACAGTTTTACAAGTTGTTGTCTTCTCTTTAAAATGAGTTCCCATTTATAAGCATAACTCTAACGGTCGGCTCCCTCCTCCAACAGTCATATTTTTTCTTGAATTTCAGAGGGACCTGTACACGTGTCGCTCAAACAACGGTTAGTTAATAACTGAAAGCATGACATCATTTTATAACTAAACAAGTGAAAGCATAACCAAAATATGATATTCAGAATTTAAGTAAGTGAAAGTTCGGAATGTAAGTAAATGAACTCGGAGTCTATAATACAAGAATATTCGGATTTTGTTTTGAAGGAATTCGGAACCTGAATTCTAAAGAATTCTAGAGTCTGAATTTCATGGTAATTCAGAATCTGAATTCATAGAATTCGGAACCTGAACTTAAAAAGTTCAGAGTCGGAGTTCATGAGAATTCAGAGTCATAAATCATAAGAGTTCGGAGTCTGAATTCAGAGTACTCCAGAGTTAGAACATGGAGAAGTTCATATCCAGAATTTGTAATTAGTATTCAGAGTCGAACTTCATGAATGTTCATATCCAGAGTTTTGAGTTGAACGTCATGAGAGTTCATATCTAGAATTCGGAGTTGAACTTCATGAGAGTTCATAACCAAAATTCAAAGTTGATCTTTATGTGTGTTCGTATCCAAAATTTGGAGTTGAACTTCATGAGAGTTCATATCCAGAATTCGGAGTTGAACTTCATGAGAATTCATATCCAGAATTTGGAGTTGAACTTCATGAGAGTTCGTATCTAGAATTTAGAGTCTTAAACAGAATGCTTCATATCTAATTATTATATGAATCCAAGATTTTGGTCTCAGTCCGAGTTTTACACATAGAAAATTTATGATATGAACAACGAAATCTGGGTAAGGGTAAATTTCCTTGGGTAAGGAAATTTTCCTTAAGCTAGTAAAACAAGGGGTAAAATGAGTTTTTCCTTGAAATAAGGTGTTTGTGATTTTCAAAACAAGAGGAATGGTAAAGTCATAAGGTAAACCTTATTGACTCAAAAATCTCCCCCTTACATGAAGGAATGGAAAAGTCATAAGGAAAACCTTGTTGACTCAACATAAGAGTCCATCCCTTAAGGGAAATGAAGACACTTGTGCACCACCTTTCCCTCTCAAGGAAACTTACACACTGCCATTCTAAAAGCCTCTAGGGATGATACTAAGCGCTTGAGTTCAAAGTTGCCCAAGTATAACCCTATAGATTATTCATCACCCAAGGTGACTCATGTCGCACAAGTCTACTTGCGCGACCAAGACTTGCTCGCCAAAAAAATACTTGTGTGCCTCCTTCCAAGTCACTTCCATTCCTCAAATCCACCTCTCCTCTTCAAGACATAACCTTCAAAACCATCTTCAAATCCATTTATGGCATGGTTCCTTTATTGACTTACTTATCTGAATGGAATTCTATAAGAACCTCTCCCAAAACCTCATGACTTACAAGCTTTATGTCACCATGGTTAGGGGTTTCCTATATAACCTCATTCTCTGAGATGAGAATATCTTTTGATTTGGGCCTCCTTCTCAGGAGTAATCCCCAAGTTACAAGTTCCTTTAACATTGGGCCTCCTCATCAGGAGTAAGCCCCAATCTTAATTTATTTTGATTTGGGCTTCCTTCTCAAGAGTAAGTCCCGTGTTAAAATTCCAAATATCCATAAAGTAAAAATACCTTTATGGATGCTGATTTTGGGCTTCTTTCTTAAGTCCTGGTCTTCATTTACTTGGGAAATCATACATAATAAGCCCCACATCATTTCCCATGACTACATATTTCATGGAACCATCGTCAAGTTTACTGATACCTCTTGTTTCTCACACCGAGCATGACTCATGTGAGCATAGAGTGTAAAAGTAATCACAACAACTCTTCTTGGTCCATTAACTATGCATAAACCCCAAATTTCTTTACCTGAACTACGTAGACTTTGATCTCTGTCTTAAATGTAGAGTACTTAAGAATAATTTATAAGGTTCAAGCCCATATTTCATTAACTCTTTTCCGTTCCATATGACGTTAAACTATATCCTTCTTATCAAACTACGTGGGTTGTGATTCCTTTTTAATGAGGATACGTAGGTTGCCCATCTGTAGGTATGATACCAACTCTGAAATAATCCTTATCTTTCTGAATGAAAATAAAATTCATGTGCCCCACTGAGTGGCTTTAAAACCAGTATGGTCATCATAGTGACCAAGAGATTTTTATATAATATATTGAAGGATACCATTGGCTAAGAATTTCTAATACATATGGATGATTCTCTATCGATGAAGAACCTCAAATACATATAAAAGATTCTATAAATCCCATACATATCAATCATTTATTGATAAGACTAAAACTCATTTTCATTCTTGGTGAATTAATAAGGATTCATGAACATAACTTAAATCTATAAGAGAGTCCCGGAGTAGGCAATAATTCCCCCCAAAAAGGTGTGATGATCCTGAACTCCAATCCTCACAACCCATGCAAATTCATAAGCCTCATCAGTCCACAACTAATGAGCACATATACCTTTGGAATGTAGGTCCAAATGGATTTAGAATCATTGGGTGTTTCTAGTTCTATGAATATATCCATTAGAAACCGATTGGAAGGTTTGAACCTTAAACAAGCAAAGTCATCCCCATTTCCAGAAGAAACAAAAAAAATGGTGAACCCGACGTGAATCCTTAACCAAGTTAAATGATGTTTTAATTATTTGTTAGGCCCCTTATTAAACTCAATATAAGGGACAAAAAAGCTATCAAACACTTGTTTGTTTATCCAAAAGAGGTATTCTAGCCAAACCTATCTAGATTATGTCTATTATATCAAACAGGAACTCTTTTCCAAGATATCTCTGCAACACAGAATGATTTCTTTATAGTTCACACCTGTGAATGCCTCAGCCGCTACTCCTACTGGATCCTCGTCCGCTCTGAGAAAGATATCACCTACTTAGCGTCTTCATTTCTGGATCTCGAATGCATTGGTGAGGGAATACCATCAAAACGGTACCATCCTGACTCTGGAGGCTACTCAACAAGCCCTCCAAATTAACAACTCTCCTTGGTTGTCCAGACATCGATGACCAGTAATCAAGAAGCAGGTGGTTCCAACCACCATCTCAAACCGTTTCGGGTCATTATCCCCGGAACGCAACAATCAGTCCCTCCCATATTACAGGGAGGTGAATGAAGAGGTCACTCAAGGCCTCAGTTCAAGAAGACAAGAGCACTTCTTGAGGAATCCAACCAATAATTGCCACCAGACTCATGTGGTAGCGCACCCTCAACATGATGAGGGTGTCGCCTATAGGTGTTCGGCTCAGGTTCCTCAGACCCGAGCACGCAAGACGAACTGTCAGAGGATAAATTTGGCCAACAGGGAGCTGGTTCTTATTTCTTCCCCCTCTGGAGAAGTCCATCAATCTAACTTGATGGAAAACAACGAGCTGGCATATACACCAGCCCATCCTGATTTCACTGCCCAACAGACTCGTCTGGAATTAATACACCAATACCGCTAGGAAATTATGGTGGAGTACTATAGGCAGGAACATACACCTGTTTATAATTCATCAACAAGTCAGCAGGCTCGTCTAACTGCAACCAAAGAAGCTCGCCAATCAGATGTGGTGACCACCTGTAAACAGGCACATACACCTGCTTACACTCATCAATTCCACCAGCAGTCTTGTCTACCAGTCTTGAAGGAAGTTCATCAATCATATTTGGTGGAGAACAATGAACAGGAACATACACCTACAATTCATCAAGCTAACCAATAGTCTCTTTTGGTAGTGCCCAGAGATGTCAATTGGAAATCCCCAATGACAAACAAGAGGCAGACACAACTTTCTACCCCCACACATGAGTACTGTCAGAATTCAATGGCAGGAAAAGGAGGACAGGAGCAAGAACACACCCCTACACCAAACACGGAATGGATGTATATTCCCATTCTGGCAGCTGAAGTCACCAAGCACATTCTGACACTGGTGAAAGATCAAAAACAAATCCCTACCCATATTCTAGATACCTGTCAGAATATTATAACAACTTCAGTAGCATCACAGGGAAAGAAACATAAATTTATCCCTATCATTGGAATTACTCATCAACATTTCACTCCGGAGCAGATACATACCTCTATTCTAGTCTGGGAGGGTCATGGGGAATAATCCGATATTTCATATGGAAAATCAAGTCTGGAACATACAACCGATTTAAATGGAGATAATTAGCCTACTTTGACAATTTCTCCTGAGCAGGCACATACACCTGCCCATAATAACCACTTCCATCAACAAGTGGTTTCCAAAGTGAGTAAAAAGGCTTCCAAGAAAAATACCCATCCAGCACAGTTGAAAAATAAAGATCCAATCTTCAATAAGTCCTTGCTCGATGTTGGATTTATTGAAGCCCTCAGACAATTGTCTGTTGCAACTCAAGATTCTACTCTCTCATTTCCTGATTCTGGAAGTGACAACAATAATGTCAAAGGACTTCATCATACACTTCCTCATGAAGGATTGCTTGATGAAAATTAGGTCAATCTCGAAGTATTTTCTTCAGATGTGAGCCATGATAACCCTCTGTGTGGCCAGAAGACCAAGGATCAAGAGGTTTCATCTTTTGTTGTAACCCATCATGGTGATCCTCTCTATGATGATGAATTTAGCTACGAAAGTTCTCTCCACAATAGTAATTCGCATTGCCTGAAAATTCTTCAATGGAAAATGCAGTAATGATAAATCCCTCTTATCTTGAGGCGCTTGCAAATGAGAAGGTAGTCATGTCTGATGCCTTACCGCTAGCAGGATAAATAATTTCCCAATTAGAAGATATCCCGGGGTGTAGGTCATTCTCCGAACCGCCCCTGGGTCATTCATCTTCTAATTTGAAAAATTAATTCTCTACCAATTTTGTTGAATATGATGAAACAACAAAGAAGCACAAGCTTTGGTCCAATCAGGTTGAATAATCTTCATCAAATGAAAAAGAGGAAGTGATGAATATGAGAAAACAATTGGAAAAAGAGGAAATACCAGTCATGTTTTGGAACTGCACATTTCAACCAATCTTGGTCATAGATGTAATAAAAAAATTTAATAGGATGAAGGGTAACAATCACATCCAAAATCTTCTAAATCACATGGTAATTTAACATGATCTAAATTTTTTTCAAAAGACGCACCAAGTTTCATTATTTCATCCAGTGATATCCCAGATTCCTGGTTAGTCTCACCAGTGGGAGCATTTGACATGTCTTCTTGGAGACCCTCTTCCTGCAACCTCTGACCCTAGGTAGCTTCCTCAGAGAAAATTGCAGAGTCAATTGCAGTGGACGCCAAATGTTCTGGTCAGGTGTTGAACCTAAATCCTCACAATATGGAATTAAATTGATTTTTTCATTCAATTTTCTATGAATTATTTTTAATTTACCAGAACTAGGATCTTCTCTCCTTGCAGCAACAATAGTATCAGTACAGGGAACAAACATTGGCTCTTCTTCTCTCATCATTTCTTCAGGAGTAGCCAGGTCAGCACAAATTTGTTACTGTTCACCAGCACCATCCTTTGTACTTAGAGGAGGTTCAGTCCTCTCCCTGAAAGTGAAAATCAAATAAGCCCCTGAAATCCCATGAATTATGAGAAATCTTTTCATGATTTATGATTCATGACTATCCAAAGGACTTACCACTACTAATGAAACATTTAGCTGTGGAATTATTCCTTCGATGCCTTTGATTCTTTGACTTTTTGAGTGTTTTGACATCGTCACCTCCATATACAGGTATTGGAGAGTGAAAATCCCTTTCTAACTCCTCGTCCATTGCTTTCCGTCTTGGAGATACCTCGCCCGGCTCACAAGGAGATTCAGAATCTCCAAGAGCGGTTCCACCAAGGGTATACTGCAATGAAGGGACCTCAGTAGTTCCTTTATTAACTAGCCGCAAGATGAAGAAAGTAATTTCCTCAAGTGACAATGCTTTGACTGAAATCAGGTTGCAAAGAAAATAAGGAACAAAATTTACATCTTCAGGATCCTTGTAATCGTGCCACTCCTCATCTACTAAAGCATCAATCCCCTTAGTGGTGCCATGATTCATAATTTCCTTCACCCACTTGGTGATAGGAATGGAATCATCAGTGGCATATATGATCATTTCCAGCTCTCTGATGCAATCCCACACTTCATCGGGGTTATCCTCGAAGCGGATATCAGAAGAATCCCAGAGATCCCCAACTCCGGGGATATGTAGCCCATCACATAAGACCATCCAGGCGGTTTCAGCACCACAATATAAACTCCGCCATGTCTGGACATCCTCTGGTCGTAAATATTTAGAATGTGCACCAGAAGGCCGTGATAAGGGTCCTACAATCTGGGACTTCAACTTCTTCCCAACTCCTGCAATCACAAATAAAGGATAAGAAAATGAAACTTTTTTCTCTATGAAATAATGGAGACCAAATTGTATAAATGATATAACTCACCAGGAGTCAATGGAGTTGGTCTCTTGACTCTGGCAGGAGGATTATATCTGGCACGATGCTGTTTTGACACATGTAATGCCTCATCATCCCCTTCCAGGGAATCCGGTGAATCAGCCCCAGGTGAAGAACCCGGTGAATCAGCTCTGGGTGAGGCAGAGTCACCTTCCAGATGAAAGGTTTCTTTCCTGAAACTTCTATTTTTTCCCCACCTAGGGGACAGGAAAATTCAATACCCCTGCCGGGTATGATGCTACCCAGTTCTCGGCATACCATGTAGTCAATTGACTCGCTGCTCCAGCAACTGGTAGAACAAACACTGCCCAGGTCTTCTCCATAGCTGTCAGCAACCATAGTTGTTGGGAAACCATTGGATGCTGCTCTGACCTGACATGCACGGGAGGGGATACAAAAATCTGCTACAGACACATGAATTGGCATGAAAATCGATATCGAGCATAGGCCTCGCATATAATCTCTCTCTCTATTCGGGTGGCCAATACACCATCTCTGCATGCCAGCATATATGACCTCAATTCCAGGCTAGATGTTCCATCATCAAAAAACCACCCGGTATACGGGTTTCCATAAGTAAATAAATGAATTTCCTTGAACATGCTCAGCCTCACCTTCAGATCCTAGGAATTGAGGGACAATGGAGAAATTCCGGAAAATGCCTGCACCGATGGTCTAAAAGAACTTCCAAGAACCTGTACTCCATTATGTACACCATATGTCCTGATTTGAGTGGCAATCCATCCCCAAAAAACATGGAATTATCCCACTATTCTCAAAGGAGACTTACCCATATAGACATGGAGTTTACTCCTGTGAATCTTCTCCAAAACTGGGGTGGCCAACCCAACCATTTTTCTCTCAGCCAACTTGGAAGCAATAACGAAGGTCCCTGTCCTGACGCCTCCCTTTGAATCCCAAACTGGAAGAAGATAAATGCTGATCCACAAGGCTAATATGCCCACCAGACGGGTCTTCTCTGGGATTCTATGATCCACTTCATACCCCCACTTTTCAAACGCACCCACTTCAAGAGTTGGCCAGAATGTACCAATAGCACCCCTCTTCTCTGCTCTGGGGAAGCTGGTAGGACAAGTATAGGTGGGCCCATTCTCCTTCTTCTTGATCAGAAACATGTCCATCCACTCTTCTAGATAGATATCTTTTTTGGAGTGGGTTTTCGTGGTTTTGATATTCTTAAGCTTGTGGAAAATTTTCAATAACTCTCGGGCCAAAGCAGGAGACTTCTCCGAATCATTCCCGGTCAAGTTCAAGGGGATGAACTCGTTATACATATCTCCCAGAATTGGAGACCTAGAGATCCTATAGACATCTCACAAGATGATGCCTACTTCTCCATGAGTCAGATGGAAAAAATTGGTTTTTGGGCTCCAGCGTCTAATTAGCTCCAGAACAAAATTATCATTCCTATAGACGTACGTCTGCCCAGCCCAAACGACATCATATATTGCAGCTCCCTTCAGATCCTCGACAAAATCCTCATAGGTTTGTCACAGAAAATATTCCCACATCTAATTCAGCTTCACTCCTCTTCCAGGACAGACATCCCAACTCTTTTTCCATCTTTTGGATGGGTCCATCTGAGAATTTCGGAAAATAGAAGGATAACAATACGTCTATAGCTCAGGCTTGTGAGGCTTCAGATCTGGAGCACATGGTCTATGATGCATTATTTATGCTTTCTCCACTACTCCAGCATTGAAAAATAAGCCTGCAACTAAGAGATTTGCCGAAGAGAAATTGGTATAATTCTGAAACCAGGAATGAGGAATATAGTTCTTTGCCTCAGGGATGTTGACTCCTTGCAGATGACCATGACCATATAAAGGAAAGTAAATGATCATTTGTAAATTGGCACAATATTTTATCAAGTACTTAGAAATATCCATGAGAGTGCTATCGTAGATATCATAATTATCGTGGCCAACGATGTTCATCATTTCATATATTCTCTTGTTGGACAATTCATCAGATGATCCAATTCTTTTGGGATCCATTGAATCTGCACAAAGATCAAAAAGTTAAATTTTAAATAAGTCTGTTTTTTATGAAATATTTGGGAAGAAAACAAGAAAAAATGGTTAAGGAATTAAGGCACGCAAGTCATGTCGCAAAAGCTTGGTCGCACAAGTATTTCCACGCAAGTAATGTCGCGTAAGTCAAAATCCTTACTGGAGAATCACGACACAAAGAAGAGCGATCGATTGAGGAAATGAAGAAACTTGCATGAAGAGAGCTCAAAAGCGTTGAAGGTAGGATGGTTTTCACAAAGTGACACCCATATATATAGGCAATCTCACAACCCTACGTGTCGGAACCTGTGCGCCAGATCCTGCGCACCTAACACCTGCGCGCCACTGATCCTTGGTTTTTCCTTTTCCTTAGAGTCAAATCCTCTTTCCTTTTTCAGATCCAACTCTGAGGGGGACTTTTTTTTAATCTCCTTTCTATCACAGAGTGTAACAAATGTAAAAGGGGAATACCTTAATCCCAAAAAGATTCATCCTTTGAAGAACATCAAAAATTGACAAAGGCATAAACAAGGAACCCATTAAGCAAGAGCCGCTCAGGTTTCCTATGTGCCGCGCAAGTCACTTGCACGCCACATATGGGTCGCGCAAGTCACTTTCACACCCTAATATTTTTTTTCACCCAAGGTGCCCTGTGGCCTATAAATAGCCCCTATGGGACCCCCATTTCAAGGATGAATTTTCCAAAACTCAGATTCAAGCTCTGGTCACCCAAGTCTTTGTCTGACGTCTTATGAAGACTTCTAAGGTAATTCTTTACCTAGAAGAGAAGCTCTAAAGAAGAAGGATAAGGCCTAATGGTTAGAACTCAACAATACTTGCACGCCTAAGTGTCCATCCCTTAAGGAAAATGAAGACACTTGTGTGCCGCCTTTCCCTCTCAAGGAAATGTGCGCACCACCATTTTGAAAGCCTCTAGGGATGATACTAAGGTCTTGAGTTCAAAGTCACCCATGTATTACCATATATATTTTTCGTCTCCCAAGGTGACTCATGTCGTGCAAGTCTGCTTGTGCGACCAGGACTTGCGTGCCAGAACAATTCTTGCGCGCCTCCTTCCTAGTCACTTCCTTTCCTCAAATCCACCTCTCCTCTTCACCATGGTTAGGGGTTTCCTACATAATCTCGTTCTCTGAGATGAGAAGATCTTTTGATTTGGGCCTCCTTCTCTAGAGTAAGCCCTAAGTTACAAGTTTCTTTAACATTGGGCCTCCTCTTCAGGAGTAAGCCCCAATCTTAATTTCTTTTTATTTGGGATTCCTTCTCAGGTGTAAGTCCCGGGTTAAAATTCCAAATCTCCATAAAGTACAAATACCTTTATGGACCCTACTCTTGGGCTTCTATCCTAAGTCCTGGCCTTCATATACTTGGGTAGTCATACATACGTAAGCCCCACATCATTTCTCATGACTGCATCTTTCATGGCACCATCATCAAGTTTACTGATACCTCTTGTTTCTCACACCGAGCATGACTCACGTGAGCTTAGAGTGTAAAAGTAATCATGACATGTAACACCTTGATAGTTTATGAGAAGTATATTTTTTATGTCTTATGTTATACGAAACATCAATGGAATCATTCACTACACACAACACTATCTTGTCTTTCTTTACATGAAATCGCAACCTTCCATGATAGCGTATGTTGAACACAATAGCGAGTTTCACTAAACAACGATATGCTATTAAAATATTATATAAAATAGCCGTTATGAATAGTAATACCCAATTTTTGAAATTTTATTAATTTTATCTTTCAAAATGGACTTCATTTTTGGATTCTGAATATCGAAATTAGCCTAGGGTGAAAATTTGGTATTTTTTTGAAAACTTTCAATATTTGATGAATAGTGAAAACACTGAGTTATTGGTTAAAACCAACTTTTTATTTAAATAATCATTTATTTTATTTAAATTTATTTTAGGTCAAAATAGACACATAATACTTATATAAGTTCAATTTAATTCATTGGAGTCATTTTATAATAATTTTAGATATATAAAACTTTTATTGAACTTTTCACCGTCTTTTACCCACCTCCTATGAGGATTTGCAATTTTTCATAAAACTTAATTTTACCCCTTTTGTGAGTTTAATTTAAAAAATCCAAGAGACACGATTAATATCAAGGAGTAAAATGTGGTTCAATAAGATGAAAATAATTTTTGATGAATAGTAACTTTTTACTTTTATTTACCACAGTTAAAAGTAAATAGGGCAATTAAGGGTAAAAATGATATTATTATTACCCTAACACATGTCCTAATTCTATTGGATAAGTGTAATTCGACAAAAAACAATCTTATGAATAAAATATTACCCTTTAGGTCCACTTGGATTAGATTAGGACACTTATTGTTATTTTATTTAAAGAAGAGTTAAAAGAGTTAAAATCATAGTTTAATAATTAAAAGATTTTTAATATAGGGTTATACATTAGATAAATTCGACTATAAATATTAATTAGAAATATAAAACGATTTCCTACATAATGGTTTTTTATTTATAATTTATAGACATTAAATAAGTTAATTTATTTATGACACAATGATGATGCAGTAATTACCTTATTAATGAAATATTAACATAATTGATGTTATAAATAGCCAAATAAATGTAATATGAGACTTTTTATGAATTCCACTAAATTTATAGGTTAATATGACATGTTAGTATTGATATAATTAACTTTTGTCTAACTAATCATGCTGTAATGATTTTCACAAAAATCAATTACCAAATAGTTTTAAAATTGACATAAAATAGTGTTTAAAACCAATATTATATTATTATTTGTTATTCTATTCCTAAAAATATAAGGATTGGCCAAATTACTTAGATAAAGTTATATATATTAATAATGAATCACTTGGGGTTCTTTTTTCTTGTTATATTATGTTTATTAACCATATAGTATAAGAATACCAGAAGACAGGGAAAAAGTTAAATTATTTAACTTAGAGTTAAATCTCAACGATAAGGTTAAAATAGTAACCTAAACTTGTCTCAAACCTATTTGTGGAGATTATTTCTACCCATCCCCACATTAGCTTCGAAATAAATCAATTTGGATCTATTATAAACTGAATATGACTTTATTATAAAATAATATTTTAATTTTTCCTAAGGTACCCCTCTCCTCCCATATAAAAGGGAACCTCCTCCCTCTTCTCTTTACACAAATTTGAGCATTCAAGTTCAGACAAACCCTGAACATTTCCATTATAAACTTCTCTAAAAACATAATAGAGGTCCTGGTCTTCTTCCAAGACCAATTTTAGTATACTAAGAGGATGTTTCAAAGAGGCGTGTCGAAGAAGAGGTAATATCCTTTACCAATTCTTTCAAATTCATTTCTTCTTCTACATCCTCTTATTTTGTTGTTTCATAATAAATTAATAACATAAGTATAAATCATATACTTATATGTTATTATAAATATGAAACAACCATATTTCACCTTCGATCCATCCTACGGAAAAAAAATCACCGCACGTGTGTACGTACGGAATACCGTCTCCACGTCATGGTATAATCTATTTTCCACCACCACCTTACTTGGATGGGTATAATGGTTTAAATAATAACTATATATGATTATTTTAAAGTGATATTGATTCATAAATAGTATACATATACTTCAATATAATTCCATGATCATGGGAATGATATCATCGCTCATGCGTACGTACGGCCTACTGTCTCCACGATGTGATGCGACTCGTTCTACATGATCTTCACTGAATAATGATTATATAAATGAATTGAATTAATAAATGTGATATATACTAAACTAATAAAATTATGGGAATGATTTATCTATAAACTAAAAAGAAGAAAAAGAATTTATTCAACAAAACATGCATAAGAACATAAAGAAATGAACACCTGAATAACAAGTTGCAATGAAATTTTACTAATAATAATATAAGAATATGACCATATATGATATCATAACAATGAATATGATTTTTTAATAATTCAATGACATTATTTAAATCATTATACAGGATATTAGGATACGTACAAATCATATCGGACCTAAGGTAAGGGAAAAATCTCACAATCTCATTTTTATCCGAGATTGTTTATACTTCAGAATTTACTAGGGCATGTTTATCATCCACATAAAAGATTACTCATAATGTAATATTATTTATATCCTCCTAAAATTTTTTAAATACAATTTTACCTATTGGTAGATTTTTAGTAAAATATGTGAAAGAAATCTTTTTTCATCTTCTGTATGAGATACTTTTAGACTTTTCGGGCCAATGTACGAGAAGAATGTTTTTTAACTTATATGGTATGAATGGATTTTTATGATTTCATAGAACATTATTTCCATGAAGCTTACTATACAAGTTTTCAAGTTTATTTTTAAACATCTTCTTTTAGTTTAAAATGTTCTGACATGTTAAGAAAGGAAAAATGTTTTTTTGGAAGTAGAAAGGATATTTTCCTCAAGAATGGAGTTCAAGTGTTTTATCAAAATTATTTTCCATATAAGATAATATAGGGTTTTATTTCTATCCCTATTTTTACATTGATTCGATTATGTTGTGATGGAATTATTTTTATGAAGTCCTTTATCTTATAAGAATTGTTTTATGATATCACGATGTTTAAGAATCCCATTTTTATTACATGGATTATGCTATGATGTATGATTTATTATTTTGTGGCACACATAAGAATGGTTTAATTATGAGATGGGTGGGACCTATATCTCCCTCCAATGCATTGGGTAAATATTTATATCTCATGAGATAGATATGGCCGGAATGGCAGGTTAATCCGATTCAGTGAAATAGGACTGGAACGGGGAGTGAACTCGTTTTAGTAATGGAATTTATCTGCTATGATAATCTTGGAAATGAATCTTGAATAAAATGAAATTATTTTCTATGATTATGTGTGTATTCCACAAAGTTTCATGTTTTAAGTTATGATTATTGGGATTACATTTCACTATTATGATTTATCCCATGTTATGATATTATGATCTCTTTTGAAGGTTATGATTTTCAAAATGTTATGTTCATATGAATATGATATGATTGATATTTATTTGTTTACCCTTACTGAGCATTTGAGCTCACCCTTTTGTATGTTTTCTTTTCCATAGGTCAGGAATAAGGGTATTAAGTAGGATATGCCAAAAGGGACTCTAGATATGATGAAATAAATGGGTGACAATGTAGATCATTTATGAACCAGTTGTTTATGTTTTTTAGTTTCTAAAGACACTATACCTATACAGTCATACCATGGTTTTGTTATATGTTGTAATAAGTGTGCTTCAATTCTGAAGTAATAACCATGTATGTAAAGCATGGGTTATTATTGTTGGAATCCGAGGAAAGGTATAGTCAACCTTTGCAAACTAGGATGTGAAAACCCTAGTAAGAACCCTAAGGATATGTCTAAACATAGAACATAATCATAGTGTTTTAGAAATTTCCATGAATAACCTATGATAAGACCTAAAGTTTGAAATTTTATTACTGATTATGTGGTTTTCCTTTTGTAATTAGTGTTTCTCACACTATGCTTCTTGGTTTTAGTCAATGGCTGGAACCTGAAGGAACCGTGTTAATGCTGAATGTGACGGACAATGCAATGATTGTCCGCCTGAGCAACCCAACATTATGGGAGATGGAATGAAAAATCATGTAGCCATGCTCACACAACCTTCTCAAGCTATGAATCATGTAGGACTTCCAAACGAGCAATGGAAGGAGCAACATTATATTGAATCCTTCATGAGGCAGTGTCCACCTTCATTCAGCAGGTCTACAGATCCTTTATTGGCTGATCAATGGATCAGTACCACTAAAAAGATATTTCTATTCCTTCAATGTTCTCAGCATGATAAAGTCATATTAGTAGTATATCGTTAGGAAGGTGAATATAATCAATGGTGGAATCTTATCAAGAATACTAGGCAAAGAGATGAAATTGATTCCATGTAATGGGACGAGTTCAAGAACTTATTCTTCAATAAGTACTTCCCTCATATTCTTCAAACAAATATAGAGAATGATTTTCTTGAACTGAAGCAAAAGGATGATGAATCTGTTGGTACCTACGAAGAAAATTTTACAAGACTTTCAAGGTACGCTTCCGGAATTATTATCCAACCTGAGAGTAAAATCATCTGATTCTTTAGTGGATTAAAACCAAGTCTTTGAAGGGAATTATCCATAAGGGACATCAATAGCTACGAGGAAATTGTTTGATGTGATCTCAAGGTTGAGATGGATATTGAAGTAACCCATCAGTCATATAGGTTTGACAAGAAGAGGAAAATGGAATTCAAAGGAAAATCTAAAGACCACACTGAAAAGAAGATGAGTTTTCATTTATGCTCAAATTGTGGAAAGAAACATGGAGGGAATTGTCTTTAAAGAACATGAAAATGTTTTTAAGTGTGGAAAAGAAGGTCACCGGGCAATTGAATGTCTAAAAAATGGGATGAAGATGTCTAATGATGCGAACAAATAAAGGGATACATAGAAATAACCTCCAAAACTTCAATGTTTCAAGTACAAGGAGATGAGGCATTATTCCAATAAATGCCCAAATCCAAGGGTTGTTGATGATGATCGACGTCAACAAACTCTTAAGGCCAAAGACAAAGGAAAGTCACATAAATTTACCATTGGCGATGTGGAGTATGATAACGAAGTGGTGAAAGGTACACTTACCATCCACTCTAAAGTAGAAAATGTTTTATTTGATTCTGGATCCACCCACTCTTTTATTTCTGAAGAATTATCTAAGGGTATTGCCATATTACCTCAACAATTAGATGTTGAGTTATCTGTGACAACTCCTAATGGAATAACGGTTGCATCAAAATTTTACAATTCTTCTCCGATTGAAGTTTGTGGGAAAGTGCATCCTACAAATCTTGCGATCCTTCCTATAGTGTAAGTTTATGTGATTCTTGGCATGGATTGGATTTATTTATATGGAGCTCATATCAATTACCAAATAAGGGAAGTCACATTTCATATTCCATATCAATCTATGATCATCTATCGATGGAAGGATTAACATGAACTTCCAGTGGAAATTTCATCCATCTTATGGGTCGTGATGCCACTAAATGAAGGTTATTTATCTTAAATGGTTGGCGAGAAACTCACAATTAAGAATACACCCATTGTACGGGAGTTTGATGATGTCTTTCCAGAGGAATTTCCAGGTCTTCCACTAAATCATGAAGTTGAGTTTTCAATAGAACTCATACCGGGTGTTATGCCTATTTCAAAGACACCTTATAGAATGGTCCCAATTGAGTTGTAGGAATTGAAGAAGAAACTCCCAGAGTATCTTGTAAAGGATTCATATGCCCTAGTGCATCACCTTTGGGAGAACCTGTTCTGTTTTTTAAGAAGAAAGATGGATCAATGAGACTCTGCATTGATTATTGAGAACTTAAAAAGATCACTATCAAGAAAAAATATCATATCCCACGCATTGATGACTTATTTGACCAACTATGCGGAGCTCAATACTTTTCCAAGATTGATCTTCGTTCAGGGTATCATCAATTAAGGGTCAAAAGGGAGGATATACCGAAGATGACTTCCCTTACAAGGAATGGACACTATGAATTTATAGTGATTACATTTGGTCTTAATAATGCCCCTGATATCTTCATGGATCTGATGAATAGACTCTTTAGAGACTATCTTGATCAGTTTGTGGTAGTCTTTATAGACGATATTCTTGTCTATTAAAAGAGAAAGGAAGAACATGAATATCACTTGAGAATTGTATTAAAGACCCTGAGAAAGGATAATATTTATGCCAAATTTACCAAGTGTAAATTTTGGATTCAAAAAGTTTCATTTTTGGGTCACATAATCTCAAAAGAAGGGATATCTGTGGATCCAGCAAAAACAGGGCTTATCGAAAGATGGTCGAGACCAACAAAAGTAACTAAGATCCAAAGTTTTCTTGGTTTGGATGGATATTATCGACATTGTGTGAAATATTTTTCAAGGTTATCTAATCCACTCACCTGGTTGACTCGAAAAGGAGTTAAGTTTGTTTGGACGGAGGAGTGTGAATAGAATTTCAAAGAGTTAAAATGAAGGTTATCCAGTGCATATGTGCTCACACTGCTGTGTAGTGGAGAAAGGTTTGTGATCTACAGTGATGCATCCAAGAAGGGACTGGGGTGTGTTCTCATGAAAAATTATATGTTGATAGCTTATGCCTCCCGAAAAATGAAAATCCCTGAGAAAAATTACCCAACTCATGATTTGGAGTTAGCCACGGCAATCATTGCATTAAAAATATGGAGGCATTATATTTATAGTGAAAGGTGTGATATTTATACTGATAATAAAATTTTAAAGTATATTTTCACATAAAAGGATCTGAATATGTGCCAAAGAATATGGTTGGTGTTGATTAAGGACTACGACTGCTCAATTCATTATCACCCTGGGAAAGCAAACAAGGTGGTAGATTCATTAAGCCGATAAGACCATGCTAGCTTCTCCATGATGAGGATCTCAAAAGATCCAATATTTATGGATTTACAATGGATGGATCATGGAATTATAATGGAAGGGGAAAAATATTATCTTTTTTAAATGAATGTTCAACCATCTATGCATGTTAAGATTAAAGAGGCGCAGAAAGAAGATGTAGAGCTACAAAAGAAGGTGAGAAATGTTCCTAAATTCAACCTTTATTGTGATGGGATAATAAGGTTCAAAAATCAGGTTTGTGTTCCTCCAATCCCATAATTAAAGAAGGAGCTGCTGGATGGGGCTCATAGTTCTTCATTCTCTATTCATCCTGGAAGCACGAAGATGTATAGGAACCTGAAAGAGTACTTCTGGTGGGATGGCATGAAAAGAGATGTTGCTGAATATGTCTCTCGATGCTTGGTTTGTCAGCAAGTTAAAGCTGAGAGACCGAAGTATAAGGGTATGTTACAACCATTACTCATACCAAAATGGAAATGGGAAAATATCACCATGGAATTTTTCACTGGACTTCCTAAAACATCCAAAGGTAATAATGTTATCTAGGTTATAGTTGATCATATTACAAAGTCGGCACACTTCATTGCTATTAGAGAAGATTTCTCTCTGGATCATCTTGCTAGGATATATGTGAAGGAAGTGGTAAGATTTCATAGAGTATCACTTTCCATTATATCTGATCGGGATCCAAGGATTACCTTGATGTTTTGGAAAAGTCTTCAGCATACTCTAGATATAGAGTTGAGTTTCAGCACTGCTTATCATCCTCAAACAGATGGTCAGTATGAGAGGATAATTCAAACTCTAGAATACATGTTGATAGATTTCTCTATGGATTTCAAAGGTAGTTGGGATCAACACCTAACTTTGGTAGAATTTTCTTATAATAATAGCTTTCACTCCATTATTCAGATGGTTCCTTATGAAGCTCTATAGGGAAAGAAATGATGAACTCCAACTTGCTGGGATGAAGTTGGGGAAAGAAATCTATTAGGACCTGATCTTGTTGATGAGATGGTAGAAAAGGTCTGATCTATTCAACACCACATAAGATCATCTCAGATTCGACAAAAAAGTTATGCCGATAACCGAAGAAAATACCTAGAGTTTGAAGTGGGTGATAAAGTGTTCTTACGAATATCTCCTTGGAAGAGAGTAATGAGATTTGGAAAGAAGGGAAAGCTGAGCCCTATGTATATCGGTCTTTTCGAAATACTGTATCTTGTTGGGAAGGTAGCTTACTGATTTTCACTTCCACCGAATCTATCTCAAGTTCACAATGTGTTCCATGTGTCTCTCCTGATAAAGTACATACCTGATCCTTCACATGTACTAAGCTCAGAAATTGTACCGCTGGAGCAAGATCTATCTTATGAAGAACAACCGATTGAGATTATGGATCATAGCGAAAAGGTTCTATGGAACAAGACCACTCGATTGGTGAAAGTTTTAGGGAGGAACCACCAATTTGAAGAAGCTACTTGGGAGCTTGAGGATATGATGAGGGAGAGGTATCCTCATCTGTTTATTACGTAGTGACGAATTTCAAGGGAGAAATTCATTTTAAGGGTGGTTGAATGCAACACCCTGATAGTTTATGAGAAGTATTTTTTTATGTCTTATATTATACGAAAAATAAAAGGAATCTTTCACTACACACGACACTAGCTTGGCTTGCTTTACACGCAATCGTGACCTTCCACGATAGTGTGTGTTGTACGCAATAGCGAGTTTCACTAAATAACGATATGCTACTAAAATATTATATAAACAAGCCATTGTGAATAGTAATACACACTTTTTGAAATTTTTTAAATTTTATCTTTAAAAATGGGATTTATTTTTGGATTCAGAATATCGAAATTAGCCTAGGGTGAAATTTTGGTATTTTTCTAAAAACATTCAATTTTTAAGGAATAGTGTAAACATTGAGTTATTGGTTAAAACCGACTTTTTATTTAAATAATAATTTATTTAAATTTAATTCATTGCAATCATTTTATAAAAATTTTAGATATATAAAACTTTTATTGAACTTTTCATCGTCTTTTACCCACCTCCTAGGAGCATTTGCAATTGTACATAAAACTTAATTTTACCACTTCTGTGAGTTGAATTTATAAAATCTGAGAGACACGATTAATATCAAGTAGTAAAATGTGGTTCAATAAGATAGAAATAATTTTTTATGAATAGTAACTTTTTACTTTTATTTACAACGGTTAAAAGTAAATAGGGTAATAAAGGGTAAAAATGATACTATTATTACCATAACACATGTCCTAATTCTATTGGATAAGTGTAATTCGACCAAAAAACCTTAGGAATAAAATATTACTCTTTAGGTCCACTTGTATTAGATTAGGACACTTATTATTATTTTATTTAACGAATAATTAAAAGAGTTAAAATTAGAGTTTAATAAGTAAAACATTTTTAATATAGGGTTATACATAAGATAAATTCTACTATAAATATTCATTATAAAGATAAAAAGATTTCCTACATAATGGTTTTTTATTTATAATTTTTAGACATTAAATAATTTAATTTATTTATGATACAATGATGATGCAGCAATTTTCTTATTAATTAAATATTAACATTATTGATGTTATAAATACCCAAATAAATGTAATATGAGACTTTTTATGAATTACACTAATTTTATAGGTTAATATGACATTTTAGTATTGATTTAATTAACTTTTTTTGAACTAGTCATGCTTTTATGAGTTTCACAAAAATCAATTACCAAATAGTTTCAAAATTGACATAAAATAGTGTTTAAAAAAAATTATATTATTAATTGTTATTCTATTCCTAAAAATCTAAGGTTCGGAAAAATGACTTAGATAAGGTTATATATATTAATAATGAACCACTTGGGGTTTGTTTTTCTTTATATAATAATTTTATTAACCATATATTGTAAGAAAACAAGAAGACACGGTAAAAGATAAATTATTTAACTTAGAGTTAAATCTAAATGATAAGGTTAAAACAGTAACCTAAACTTGTCTCAAACCTATTGGTTGAGATTATTTAGACCCATCCCAACTTAATCTTTGAAATTAATTAATTTGGAGCTATTATAAACCGAATATGACTTTATTATAAAATAATATTTCAAGTTTTTCCTAAGGTGCCCCTCTCCTCCCTTATAAAAGGGCACCTCCTCCCTCTCCTCTTTACACAACTTTGAGCATTCAAGCTCGGAAAAACCCTTACCATTTCCATTCTCAACTTCCCTAGAAACATACTAGAGGTCCTGATCTTCTTAAAAGGCCAATTCTAGTATCATAAGAGGACGTTTCAAAGAGGCGTGTCGAAGAAGAGGTAATATCCTTTACCGATTCTTTCAAATTCATTTCTTCTTCTACTTCCTCTTCTTTTTTTGTTTCATAATAATGTAATAACATAAGTATCACTCACATACTGATATTTTATTATAAATATGAAACAACCATATTTCACCTTCGATCCATCCTACGGAAAACGAAATCACCGCGCATGCATACGTACGAAATACCGTCTCCACGCCGTGGTTTAATCTGTTTTCCACCACCTTATGTGGATGGGTATAATGGTTTAAAGAATAACTAGATATGATTATTTTAAAGTGATATTGATTCTGAAATAGTATAACTACACTTAAATACAATTCCATGATCATGGGAACGATATCATCGCTCGTGTGTACGTATGGCCTACCCTCTCCACGATGTGATGTGACTCGTTCTACATGATCTTCATTGAATAATGATTATATAAATTAATTGAATGAATAAATATGATATATATTACACTAATACCATTCTGGAAATGAGTTAACTATAACCTAAATAAAAAGAATAAGAATTTATTCGACAAAACATGAATAAGAACATAAAGAAATGAACACCCGAATAACAAGTTGCAATGAAATATTACTAATAAGAATATAAGAATATGACTATATATGATATAATAACAATGAATATGATTCTGTAATAAGTCAATGAAATTATTTAAATCATTATACAGGAGGTTCAGATACATACAAAGCATATCGAAACTAAGGTAAAAGAAAAATCTCACAATATCTTTTTCATCCAAAATTGTTTATACTTCAGAATTTATTAGGGCATGTTTATCATCCACATCCATGTTTCCTCAATATGTAATATTATTTCTATCCTCCAACAATTGTTTAAATCCAATTTTACCTATTGGTAAATTTTTAGTAAAAGATATGGAATGAATCTTTTTTCATTTTCAGTACGAGATGCTTTTTGACTTTTCTGGACAAAGTACGAGAAGAATGTTTTTTTAACTTATACGGCATGAATGGATTTTTATTATTTCATAGAACATTATTTCCATGAAGCTTCCTTTACAAGTTTTCATGTTTATTTTTAAACAAATTCTTTTAGTTTAAAATTGTAGGACATGTTAAGAAAGGAAAAATGTTTTTTTTGAAGTACAAAGTATATTTTCATCAAGAATGGAGTTCAAGTGTTTTATCAAAATTATTTTTCATCTAAGATAATATAGGGTTATGTTTATATACCTATTATTACATTGATTTGATTATGTTGTGATAGAATTATTTTTATGAAGTCCTTTATCTTATATGAATTGTTTTATGATGTCGCGTTGTTTAAGAATCCCATTTTAATTGCAGGGATTATGCTATGATGTATGATTTATGATTTTGTGGAACACATAAGAATGGTTTCATTATGAGATGGGTGGGACCTGTCTCTTCCTCCAATGCATTGGGTAAAGAATTATATCTCATGAGATAGACATGGCTGGAACGATAGGTTAATCCGGTTCGGTGATACAGGACTGGAACGAGGAGTGTACTCGGTTCAGTAATGGAATTTGTCCGGTATGATAGTCGTGGAAATAAATCTTGACTAAAATGAAATGATTTTCAATGATTATGTGTGAATGCCACAAAGTTTCATGATTTATGTAATGATTATTGGGATTGCATTTCACTACTATGATTTATCCCATGTTATGATATTATGATCTCTTTTGCAGGTTAAGATTTTTAAAATGTTATGTTCATATGAATATGATATGATTGATTTTTCTTTGTTTACCCTTACTGAGCTTTTGAGCTCACCCTTTTGTATGTTTTCTTTTCCCGAGGTCAGGAAGAAGGGTATTAAGTAGGATATTCCAAAAGAGACTCTTGATATGATGAAATAAACGGGAGACAATGTAGATGATTTATGAACTAGCTGTTTATGTTTCCCAGTTTCTAGAGACACTATACCTATACAGTCCTACCATGGTTTTGTTATATCACTACGGGAAAAATGGGTAATAGCGACGGGGTATTTGCGACGGGAATAGTTTCCCGTCGCAAATACTCTGTTATTTGTGACGGGTAAAAAAACCCGTCACAAATAGTTTGGCGCGAAATGCGCGCCAAACCGCGCAACGTTTATTTGCGACGGGGATAGAATCCCGTCACAAATAACCGGCGGCGGTTAAAGACTATTGGTGACGGGACTGCAGTCCCGTCGCCAATACCCCGGCGGCAGGAATTATTTGCGACGGGACCCGTCGCTAATAACCGTTTTAATGCCACCCATAATTAAATGCGGTCAGGGTTATTTAAAACGGGGTTCTATCCCCGTCGCAACTAACCAGTGGCGGTTAAAGACTATTTGCGACGGGCCTGCAGGCCCGTCGCAAATACCCCGGCAGCAGGGGATATTTGCGACGGGCCCCGTCGCAAATAACCGTTTTAATGCCGCCAATAATTAAATGCGTTCAGGGTTATTTGCGACGGGTCCCGTCGCAAAAAGCGTTATTTGTGAAGGCAAACCCGTCGCAAAAACGCCCGTCGCAATTACGCCAACCTATAAATACTGCCAACCATTACAATTTCCTTACTTCACTCTCAACTCTCAATCGTTACCATTTTTTCACTATGAATTTTTTAAGACTTTCAGTTGTAATTTTTTTTTCCGACATCGAGGATTCAGTTGGTGGTGTTCTACAATTACAACGGCTCGACATTGACATCGAGTTTAAGGTTTTTATCTGAATTTTAATTTCATATTTATTTTATTTATTATATTTATTTAGTTTAAATTTTTAGAATTTTTTTTGATTTCTAATTAGAAATAATTATGAATAAGAATTAATAATTAATAGTAATTAGAGACAATTAAACACTAATTAATTTAAAATAGTTAGCTGTAATTATAATTAATTACCAGTAATTATGAAAAATTAAAATTAATTTGAATTAATTAATAATTATTAGAAATAATTAACATTAATTAGTAATAATTTATAATAATTACCAATAATTAGTAATAATTACTAATAATTAGTAATAATTAATAATAATTCCCAATATTCAATAATTGTTAATATTTGTCAATATTTTTGCAATAATTACCAATATTTACCAATAATTGCAAATAATTGTCAATATTTACCAATAATTAGGAATAATTACCACTAATTAGGAATAATTACCAATAATTAGGAATAATTACCAATAATTAGGAATAATTAACAATAATTAGGAATAATTACCAATAATTAGTAATGATTCGTAATGATTACCAATAATTAGTAATAATTTCCAATAATTAGTAATAATTTCCAATAATTAGTAATAATTTCCAATAATTAGTAATAATTTCCAATAATTAGTAATAAATAGTAATAATTAGGAATAATTACCAATAATCTGTAATAATTAGTAATAATTGGCAATAATTATCACTAATTACCAATAATTAGTAATAATTACCAATAATTAGTAATAATTATAAATAATTACCAATAATTAGTAATAATTAGTAATAATTACCAATAATTAGTAATAATTAGTAATAATTACCAATAATTCGTAATAATTAATAATAATTACCAATAATTCGTAATAATTAATAATAATTACCAATAATTCATAATAATTAGTAATAATTACCAATAATTATCAATAATTACCAATAATTAGTAATAATTAGCAATAATTAGTAATAATTACCAATAATTACCAATAATTACTAATAATTAGTAATAATTGCCTATAATTACCAATAATTACTAATAATTAGTAATAATTGCCAATAATTAGTAACAATTACCAATAATTAGTAATAATTACCAATAATTAGTAATAATTAGAAATAATTACCAATAATTAGTAATAATTAGTAATAATTAGTAATAATTACCAATAATTAGTAATAATTACCAATAATTAGTAATAATTACCAATAATTAGTAATAATTACCAATAATTAGTAATAATTAGTAATAATTACCAATAATTAGTAATAATTAGTAATAATTACCAATAATTACCAATAATTACTAATAATTAGTAATAATTGTCAATAATTAGTAATAATTGCCAATAATTAGTAATAATTATCAATAATTAGTAATAATTACCAATAATTACCAATAATTACCAATAATTACCAATAATTACCAATAATTAGTAATAATTACCAATAATTACCAATAATTAGGAATAATTACCAATAATTAGGAATTATTATCAATAATTAGGAATAATTACCAATAATTAGGAATAATTACCAATAATTAGGAATAATTACCAATAATTAGTAATGATTCGTAATGATTACCAATAATTAGTAATAATTACCAATAATTAGTAATAATTACCAATAATTAGGAATAATTACCAATAATTAGGAATAATTACAAATAATTAGGAATAATTACCAATAATTAGGAATAATAACATTATTACATTATTAGTATATTTTATTATTAATATTAAAATAATATAATTTTTTATATTATATACAATTCTCCTTTCATCTGTGTGTTTTCTGTCTCCACATGTAATATTTGTATGTAGAGACAGAAAACACACAGATGAAAGGAGAATTGTATATAATATAAAAAATTATATTATTTTAATATTAATAATAAAATATACTAATAATGTTATTATTCCTAATTATTGGTAATTATTCCTAATTATTGGTAATTATATGAATAATTACCAATAATTAGGAATAATTACCAATAATTACCAATAATTAGGAATAATTACCAATAATTAGGAATAATTATCAATAATTAAGAATAATTACCAATAATTAGGAATAATTACCAATAATTAGGAATAATTACCAATAATTAGGAATAATAACATTATTACATTATTAGTATATTTTATTATTAATATTAAAATAATATAATTTTCTATATTATATACAATTCTCCTTTCATCTGTGTGTTTTCTGTCTCCACATGTAATATTTTCATTCTTTTTCAAAATTATCAACCAACTCACTAATGGAGAGGTGAAAGTGAATGCAAATATTACATGTGGAGACAGAATGTTAAACACACAGATGAAAGGAGAATTGTATATAATATAGAAAATTATATTATTTTAATATTAATAATAAAATATACTAATAATGTAATAATGTTATTATTATATAATTAATATTTATGAAAAAATAATATTAGTACTATTAAAATAATAAAAAATTTATATAATATTAAAATTATCAATATTTGTAACAGGTTTTTCTTTATTCTCAACATATTCAATTCTTATAGGGTCAATTTTTAGGTCTATATCAATAAAAAGTTTGCTTCAGTCGTTTATGATGTAAACTCTATAATTATCCTTGCTTGAGTGTTTTTTCAAACAAATTATTCAAAACCAAAAATGATTTTATATTTTATAGAAAAATATGGAACAACGAGGTCGTCAACAATCATTATTAGATGACCGCATATGGATAAATCAACGTAGAAATCCAAACGGTTCTGGTTTAAATCCAGTATATGTAGAGGGTGTGGAGAATTTTTTATCATTTGCGGCATCAAATCCAGAATTTGTTTCAGAAGGAAAAATAAAATGCCCTTGTATAAAATGTGCATTGAGAACGTTTGACACGTTTGAAAAAGTGGGGGGACATCTCTTGCATTTTGGTTTTCAACCAGATTATGTTTTTTGGTATCAACACGGTGAACGCAGTTCCAGAGCAGGTGATACCAACTTGATTCCGGATCAATCCCGATTTCAAGATTTAGTACATGATGTTGCAGGTTCATCTGTTCAACATACAGAAACTCTGGCTGATATAGCTTCAAATCCTGAGTTGGCACCGTCTGAATTTTATGAGTTGTTGAGGTCTGCTGAGGATGCATTATATCCTGGCTGCAAGATGAGAAAATTAGAAGCAGTTGCAAAATTTATGGCTATCAAATCAGATAACGGAATTTCAAACACCGGTTTTGACCAGATATTTTCTTTGCTTAAAACACTGTTACCTGAAGGAAATGTTTTGCCTTCAAATTACTATGAGAGTAAGAGGCTGGTTCGAAATTTGGGACATACTTGTCAGAAGATTCATGCATGTTCAAATGACTGCATTTTATATTCTGGGGAAAATGAGTCGTTGGATAGTTTTCCCACATGTGGGCAACTGAAATATAAAGAAGGGAAACATGGGAAGTCTGGTTTTATTCCTGTAAAACAGTTGAGATATTTTCCGCTTACATCCAGACTTCAGCATTTATTCATGTCTAAGAATACATCAACAATGATGTCATGGCATAAAGTGAATATTTCAACCGATAAAAGCTTGAATCATCCAGCCGATGGTGATTCATGGAAACATTTTGATAGATTGCATCCATCCTTTGCTTTAGAAGCTAGAAATGTTCGACTGGGCCTTTCCACTGATGGTTTCTGTCCATTCGGATCTTATGGTAGTCAATATTCATGTTGGCCTGTTTTTTTAACTCCGTACAATTTACCTCCATGGATGTTGATGAAGGAGACATATATATTTTTGACTTTAATAATTCTAGGACATCCGAAGAAAAATATTTATGTTTATTTGAAACCATTGATTGATGAATTAAGTTTATTGTGGAGTAATGGTGTCAGTACATATGATGTTGCAATGAAACAGAATATCATACTGAGAGCAGCATTGATGTGGACAATTAGTGACTTCCCGGATTATGGGATGTTATCTGGCTAGAGTACACATGGTCAGAAATCATGTCCTTACTGTATGGGAGAGAACAAAACATTTATGCTCATTCATGAAAAGAAACCTTGTTATTTTGACTGTCATCACAGATTTCTTCCAGCTGATCATCCTTTTCACAGAAACAGATCTCATTTCAGAAAAGGAACAGTTGAAAGGGATGAACCTCCAAAAATGCTATCAGGTTTGGAGTTAAAATCAGTTGTATTTTCATTACCTCCCATCACTTTTGGTCCCACAATAAACCAACAGAAAATTTCTGGTTTTGGGAAGAACACAATTGGATTAAACGTAGAATATTTTGGGATTTTCCATATTGGTCTGATTTGTTGGTCTGACACATGTTAGATGTCATGCATATTGAGAAAAACTGTTTTGATAATTTGTTTCATACAGTTTTGGATACGCCAGGAAAGAGCAAAGACAATGTAAATGCACGTTTAGATCTTGCCCAAATTTGCAGGCGTCCAAAACTGGAACTGTTTGAGAATGTCAGAACAGAAAGGTTACTAAAACCAAAAGTAGCTTATACACTGTCTAAAGAAAACCGTTTATTATTTTGTCAGTGGATTGTAGATTTGAGACTTCAAGATGGCTATGCTTCCAATTTGGGTAGATGTGTAAAGAATGGTCATATTACTGGATTAAAAAGTCATGATTGTCATGTTATAATGGAAATACTTCTACCCATTGGATTAAGAGGTCTGTTGAATTATGTGATTTGGGATTCCATAATAGACATGTCTCATTTTTTTTTGGAAATTTGTGCGGCTACAGCAGATTATGATGCTCTATGCAAACTTGAAGAAGATGTTGTTGAAATTATATGTAAACTGGAAAAAATATTTCTGCCATCTTTCTTCGACTCAATGGAACATTTGATGTTACATTTGCCTTATGAATCCAAATTTGGAGGTACAGTACAGTTTCAATGGATGTAACCATTTGAAAGATGCATACAAAAATTGAAAAGAAAAGTACGTAACAAAGCATCTGTTGAAGGATCTATTGCAGAAGCTTATTTGCAAGTTGAAATATCATTTTTCTGCTCCCATTATTTTGAATCTGAGTATCCTTCAAAACACAACCGAATGGGACAGAACGAGAGGAATATTGATGAAATCGACAATCAATTATCTATTTTCAACCAGCAATAGCTTGGTTTTGGTGGATTTTATAAACGTTGGCTTTCGGATGATGAACATCACAGAGCTCATACGTATGTTCTTCTCAACTGTGAAGAGATGACATCAGTTGTACTGTAAGTGTTTATATCACTTATTCTATCATTTATGTTATAGTAAATAACTTTGTTTTTTATAGGTTTTATGATAATCATATCAAGAAACAAATTCCACAAATTACAGCAGCTGCTCTCGAAGAACGCCGACTGAAAAATTTCTCTCAGTGGTTTGAAAAACTCGTAACATAAATTATTTATCTTTTAGAAACTCATTTAATGTATAGTTTACTATATTGATACTTATTTCACAAATTTTCAAGTGTATCGACATGCTGATAAAATTGAAAAACGGTTGTGTATATTGAGTAACCCACCTTCCAAACTTGTTAAACTTATAATGCATATATGGTGAATGGAATTCGATTTCACACACATGCATATGGGGAATCGAAAAAAACAATGAACAGTGGAGTTAGCTTGAGAGGATATCATCATCGAGAAAATGAAGTTTACTTTTATGTCATACTTGATGAAATCATTGAACTCTATTATCTTGGACAACATTACATAACCATGTTCAAATGTCGGTGGTTGGATACAGAGAGAGGTGTGCATGTTCATCCAACTCATGGAATCATCGATATTAAATGTAAAAGTGTTCTCGCAGTAAATGAACCATTCTTATTGGATCAGCAGGCACATCAAGTTTATTACAGAAAGTATTGTGCTACATCAAGAGACCTGACTGATTGGTGGAGTATAATAAAAATAAAAATTCGAGACAATCAGTTTAGTCAAAGTGAATGTGCTTTCACTGATGTGAAAAGAATTGAAGTTTTTCAAGAGAGTACTTAAAATCAATCTTTTTTACAAAGAGACATGAGTATCGATGATGACACCCCACATTTAAGAGTTGGTGATGACGATGATGTTAATGATGTCACATATGAATTTGAAATGGTAATAGATGAAGCAACTGGAACTCGAATGGATATCGATGATGTTGAGGAGGAATATGAAGATGACATTGACATATATGAAGATGATTATGAAGATGAACACTGATAGAATTCCATGGTAGTTATATACAATCATATCTAATATATATGTATATATAATAGTAATTATCAATTATTTGATAACAACATTAACATTTTCTATTTTAGATGGACGACGACACATTTCATGAGTTGGCGGATGCTGACCTGTCTTTCGATGTGGATGCGTTGCTGGCAGATGACCCTCATCCTGCAGGCTCTCCAGGGAGTACGTGGAGGGGGCGCGGTCTTGCACGATTGATGATTCCTGACCCCATCCTCGAGCGACGTCCACGTCTTGGGTTTGATCCACGCACACGAAGGTGTAATAACCTATGTGATAACCTGTGGATTTGACAAAGATTTCATTAATATATTCACATAATAAATGTTTATTATTTTTACAGTTTTCCACATATAGCAGTCGGACAGGGAAGCGCTATTTTGCGCAACTATTTCTCTCAGCCTTGGACCACATGGGAGCAGATTCCCATTGATGTGCAGCAGGCCATGTTCGGCCATTGGTTGGTACGTACGTAAATAAATAATTTTTATTTTGAAAATTATTTCATTTCTAACTTGATATTTTGATTTATTTGTAGGGTTTATGGTATCTGATCGAGGATACCATGTGTGACGCCATCCACGAGGCATGGGAGGTGGCCATGCGTGATCGCTTTCGTCAGTTTTTGCACAATTTAAGAAAAGCTACCACGAAGAAAGCATGAGTGTTAGTTTTTGACGAGTCATGTAGAGCACACCGACCAGAGTACATTTCATCCCATGTATGGGATGGATTATGTGCGCACTGGTTGAGTGATGCCTTTCAGAGGAGATCATCGGTGGGGAGGCAGAATCGGGGGAGACAAGAGGTGACTCATCGAGCTGGGAGTCGTACTTTCAGTACTCATAGACAACATCTGGTACGTACATTATTTATAAATATTTTATATAACTATAAATATTAATAGTTTATTTTTTATTCTTATAGGCTGTCGAGCACCCCGATATTACGGAGTACGACGTATATCGGAGGATGTATAGTGATCCAACTACTGGGGAGCTCAGAGGTGATCGTCAGCATCACATTGTGTTCAGTATTATTTGTTTTCAAGTTTAAAAATTAACTGCATATAATATATTCACAATTTTAATTTTAAATTGCAACTACAAGAGTCATATGAGGATGCAGCGTCACAGACCCGACCTGAGAGTCAGGCCGAGTCATAAGATCAGACCACTGGCCGTTAGTTTTATGAGGCGGCATGGATGCAGGCCACCCAGTATGCCTTCGAGAAGGGCTGGGTAGTTGGTATGAGCTCTCGACTGACTCCCGGAGATTATTATGGCAGTGCTACGATGTCGGCGTCCAGCTCGAGAGGAGCTCGTGCATCTTCTTCTGCTACACAGTATGAGGATCAGTTGCGATCTCAGACTGCACTGATAGAAAGTCTCCAACAGAAGCAGGAGTAGATGCGTCAGCAGCAGCAGCATGAGGAGCGTCGATGCCAGCAGTAGCTGTACGAGGAACAGATGAGTCGGTGGTAGCAGCAGCATCAGGAGCAGATGAAGTACATGCGCCGACTCACTCATGCTTTAGGGATGAAGTTTCCTCCACCAGCATCTGCAGATCCCCCCCTCCCCCTCCCCACCTCCTTCAGATTAGAGTTTTTTTATGTTATAAAGTTTGTTAAATCAAAATATGAATTTTTTTTTCTATTCGTAGTTTCTGTCTCATTATAAAATATTAATAATATTATATTTTTAAATAACAATATTAATATGAATAATAATATTATTTATATTTTATAATATTAAAATTTATATATATATTAAAATTTTATAATATTATAATTTAATTATATTTTTTTTGTAATATTAGAATTATTTTAATATTTGAATGTAAAATAAGTCTATTATTTTTATATTAATTAAAATAACTTATTAATATTTTTTTATTTATGAATTATAATTCTAATATTATTATATTAATTAAAATCATTTATTAATATTCTATTATTTTTTATTTTTTAATTATAATTCTATTATTATTATATTAATTAAAATAATTTATTAATAATTTATTATTTTTATTTGTGAATTATAAATCTATTATTATATTAATTAAAATCATTTATTAATATTTTATTATTTTTTATTTTTGAATTATAATTCTATTATTATTATATTAATTAAAATAATTTATTAATTATTTATTATTTTTATTTGTGAATTATAATTCTATTATTATATTAATTAAAATCATTTATTAATATTTTTTTATTTTTGAATTATAATTGGATTATTATTATATTAATTAAAATAATGTATTAATATTTTTTTATTTTTTATAGTATTTGCGACGGGATACTATGCCTGTCGCAAATAGTATTATTATTATATTCATTAAAATAATTTATTAATATTTTTTAATTTTTTTTAAAAAAATACTAATTGCGACGGACCCGTCGCAAATACGATTTTAAAAAGTTTTCACAAATATACGGACTAATATTTGCGATGGGAAGGATCGTCGTCGCAAATAATACCTTTTGCGACGGGCCCGTCGCAAATAATTATTGTTGCGACGCCGTTTTCTACGACAGGCTATTTGCGACGGGCCCCCGTTGCAAAAGCCTATTAGCGACGGGATCCCGACGCAAATGCCCCGTCGCAAATTCCATTATTTCCAGTAGTGTATGTTGCAATAAGTGTGCTTCAATTCTGATGTAATAACCATGTACGTAAAGTATGGGTCATTATACGACATCTCTTCTTGGTCAATTAACCATGCATAAACCCCATATTTCTTTGCCCGAACTACGTTGACTTTGATCTCTTCCTTAAAAGTAGTGTGTGTAGGAATCCTTTATAAGGTTCAATCCCATCTTTCATTAACTCTTTTCCATCCCATTTGATGTTAAACTATATTCTTCCTATCGAACTACGTGGGTTCTGATTCCTTTTTAATGAGGATATGTAGGTAGCCCATCTGCAGGTATACTCCCAACTCTGAAATAATCCATGTCTTTCTGAATGACAATAAACTTCAAGTGCCCCACTAAATTTCTTTAAAACCAGTATGGTCATCATAGTGACAAAGAGATTTTTATATAATATATTGAAGGATACCATTGACTAAGAATCTCCAGTACATATGGGTGATTCTCTATCGATGAAGAACCTCAAATACATATAAAAGATTCTCTAAATCCCATACATATCAATCATTGATTACCAAGTCTAAAACTCATTTTGATTCTTGGTGAATTAATAAGGATCCATGAACATAACTTAAATCTATAAGAGAGTACCAGAGTAGGCAATAATCCCCCCCAAAAAGGTTTGATGAGCCTGAACTCTCATCCTCTTGACCAATGAAAATTCTTAATCCTCATCTGTCCACAACTAATGAGCACTTACCTTTGGAAAGTAGGTCCAAATGGATATAGAATCATTGGCTGTTTTCGGTTCTATGAATAAACCCGTTAGAAACTGATTGGAAAGTTTGAACCTTAAACAAACATGGTCATCCCCATTTCCAGAAGAAGCACATGTGCATGTGCATGTGCATGGTAATAATCAATAAATAATAAGAAAGTCCACATGAATGTGAATTTTCATGTGAATGATAATAAATAATAAAC